>JXCR01148907.1:72451-117497 GCA_002079205.1 Phalaenopsis hybrid cultivar
TATATATATATATATATATATATATATATATATATATATATTAAATTAAACATCTTTTAAAATCGGGGGTCGGGATATACATTTCGGCGACCAACAACTTTCAATTTGGCGACCAACAGTAATTCATCACAATTCAGGTAGATTCCATCTTAAAACATATGTAAAAAATTAAAACTTAGAATTGAAATAAACTAAACCCTTTTCGCAACTGGTTGAAATATCTATTCTTTTTTACCACCATCACAACTCACGAATCAAAACAACTTTGCAATAAAATTGAGAAAAAACAACAAACATATTAGCAAAAACCTAAGCAGTAGCATCCATAATATCATATATAACACCCAAAAAAATTGTATTTTGCACAAGAACCGAATAATGAAAATTGTCAACATAATGCATCCGTCTGGAATAAAAATTTTTGACAAGAATATGTTCAGAATGAAGAGGAGAGGATAGCATGAATACCATCTCCAACATAAGCACAATAAGATCCAATCATGCAGTGGAATGAAAAGTGAAGTCAGCATAACAACAAACTACCAGTAATAAACATCATGTCCAGAAATTAATTTCTAGCAAAATAGAGAATAACAACATTAGGAAGCACCTTATTAAAAAGCCAATTCTTTCTTTTGATTCTGATAACATAAATTATTTTCTTGCTAATGATAGTCTCATTACAGTAATTTTTCATGAAAATTCCATAATTTCTTCCTATCTATATATGTATAATGAGCAGAAATAAGAATAGATAAGAAAAAAACATTTTTACAACTCATATTAGAGAAGCTCCCATATGGAATGCAATTGTTTAAAACTCTAAAAGAGTACTAGCATTCAAAGTAAAAAAATGAGAATGAGATTCATCAAAACTATTGCAAAGCACACAAATAGAATCCACCATAAAGTTCTAGCAATTAAAACATCTATAGGTTAAGCCCTTGAATCATGATTTTCTAAATAAAAGACACAAACTTTAAAGAATATTCTTTAAACCAAACAAAAATGCTAAGATAATTCTCATAAAGAAAATTGTAAATCAATATATGAAAGTAAAAATTCCATAATCTTTACTAGAAACTACAAGTAGAAGCGGTTAAGTAAGGCCTTGTATTACAATCCATATTATCAAATTACTTTGTTTGAAATAATTTTTGAAATATTAATATTAATTTTGTAGTTAACCTAATGAGTAGAAGAGCTACCAAAGATCTTATAAATAGAGCTTTCATAGCCAAATATCAAAAATAAGGAAATTTTACTATTACTAGGAACTTGAAAGGAAAGCTTCATCCTAATTTTATAGCTATTTAGATAAGATTTCTCCAAAAAGAGAAAAATTCCATATCAGCCTAGTCCAAGGAGAACCATAATGAAGACGACACCAATTAGAATAAATAAAATTTGTTCTAAGTAGGGCTGTCAATTTGTTGTTCGTGAACAGCTTGTGTTCTGCTCGTTAAACAACTCATGTTCGGCTCGTTCATTAAGCCTAACAAGTCGAACACGAACAAATTTTTAAGCTCGAAATGTAAACGAGCCGAACACGANACGCCAAAAGTGCTGAAGCCGAGATGCTGAAGCCGGGATGCCGAAGCCGTGAGTGTCGAAGTTGAGATTGCCAAGCCGCGAGTGCCGAAGCTGAAGATTTAGGGTTTGCCGATGTCGAAGCCGAAGCCGTCAGTTTAGGAAGGAGTGTNACCAAAAGTGCTGAAGCCGAGATGTCGAAGCCGTGAGTGTCGAAGTCGAGATTGCCAAGTCGCGAGTGCCGAAGCTGAAGATTTAGGGTTTGCCGATGTCGAAGCCGAAGCCGTCAGTTTAGGAAGGAGTGTCGAAGCCTTCGATCCTTAAATGCGATGAAGAAGCCGAAGTCGAAGCGGACGAAGCCGAAGTGGAAGCAGTCGGAGATGTTGCAGAAGCAGCGATGGCTAGCGAAGGAGATCTGAAGAAATAATGAGACGACGAGCAGAAGAGCGAGAATCAAGGCAAAGAAATAGTTCCTTCCCGTCCTACAAGATGGCCGGCGGAAAGGGTGTCTTGATGGTACCATAACAATTATCGGTGGTTAGGGCAAAAATTGACTCTGATACCATGTCAAAGTTTTGAGAAAAATAGGCTGAATTCTGAATAGGCTTGATGTCTTTTCCCTTTGCTTTCATTCCATTAGATAATAATCTTATAATCTATTTTAGGTATAAAATATTATGTATATTCTATTTTAGGTAACTTAATAATACATATTCCTAATCTAAATATTTAGCCAAAAGGGAAATAAATTAAAATAAAGATATTGAAAATAATTTAAATAAGGAAGCTCTTAATTATAGAAAACTCCTAATTTAGCTGTCTGATTTTCTTCCTTCCTGATTGATAGAGAGGACACCGATCTTTCCGCCGGAGAGCGGGATGATGAGACCCGNGATTATAGAAAACTCCTAATTTAGCTGCCTGATTTTCTTCCTTCCTGATTGATAGAGAGGACACCGATCTTTCCGCCGGAGAGCGGGATGATGAGACCCAGAAAAGAGAAATTTTTTTTTGAGATGACCAGTGTTCTCAGTCTTTTACTTCTCCTCCAACTGGGGATTGCTGACCGACTTCCAAACTTTTCTGCTCCAGAATTTTTCTTGCAGCAGACCCTTCTCTGGAGGTTTTCCTGTATCAGAACTTTAGAAACTTTTTTGTGTATTAGACCCTCCAAAATCTTTTTGTAATAGGCCCACCTCGAGAATCTTTCTTGCAGTATACACTCCTCCGAAACTTTTCTGCAACACCCTCCTTCGAAGCTTTTCTTGTAGCAGGTCCACTGGAATTCTTCGTGCAACAGACCCTCTTTCAAAGTTTTTCTCTGTATCAAGCCCTCTGGAATTTTTTCCTGCATCAAGCTTTTTTCTGGAACTTTTTTCTGTATAAGCCCTCCTCCAGAACTTTTCTACCATAAACCCTCTTGCAGAGCTTACCCTACAGCAGATCCTCCTCCGGAGGTTTTCCTATATCAGGCCCTCCTCTAGAGCTTTCACAACAGTAGGCTCTCCACTTGGTTTCTTCAAGTAACACATTCCCTTCCAGAGCATTTTCTTGCTGGGAGCCCTACCTCCTGAGTTTCTTTCTACAGGTCATGCCCTACTATTTTTTTTTATTGGTTGTCTACTTCTCTACAAACTCCCTACATTTATACCTATAGAAGTATTCTGTCTACGTACAAACATNCGGAGCCCTACCTCCTGAGTTTCTTTCTACAGGTCATGCCCTACTATTTTTTTCTATTGGTTGTCTACTTCTCTACAAACTCCCTACATTTATACCTATAGAAGTATTCTGTCTACGTACAAACATTGCAAGAACTGCAGTTAAAGAATCACAGTTGTCTATTTCCCTGCAAACTCCTCTGCAACACTGTTTGTAGGAGTTTTCCATCTACTTATAGATACTGTAGGAACTGCAATCGCTGTTGTTTATATCCCCGCAAACTTCCCTACAACATTACTTGTTGGAGTCTTTCACCTATCTACAGACACTGCAGTCAAAGACAACCGCAGTACAGGACGAAGACTTCAAGTTCTACTTCACGGGATCTTCCTCCCCCATTGTTTGATGTTTTCAAATCCAAGTTGAACTTAGTGTTCAACCATGTTTCAACTTGAGGAGAGTGTTAGAAGTTATATTAGAAAATAATTTATTCCTGTGAGAAGTTATGAGGAATAAATTATTCTCTTAGATTAGGAGTTATTTACTTTNAGGAGTCTTTCATCTATCTACAGACACTGCAGTCAAAGACAACCGCAGTACAGGACGAAAACTTCAAGTTTTACTTCACGGGATCTTCCTCCCCCATTGTTTGATGTTTTCAAATCCAAGTTGAGCTTAGTGTTCAACCATGTTTCAACTTGAGGAGAGTGTTAGAAGTTATAATAGAAAATAATTTATTCCTGTGAGAAGTTATGAGGAATAAATTATTCTCTTAGATTAGGAGTTATTTACTTTTTATTTTATATTTATTTTCTTTAATTAGGAGTTCTTTCCATTTTTATTTTAGGCTTTATTATTTTATGTTATTTTATTTATCTCCAAATAATTAATATGAATTAATTATTGGAGATATTAGGTGTTATATCTTCCTTTTTCATGTTATTTTTTTTTATTGTCTTTCCTATTATAGGATTTATGTAACGGTATTTATACTCCCTTTTCAAAACAATAACATGATTCCGTATTATTTTTAATTTCAACGGTATATATATATCAATTTGATAAAAAAAATGTCAAATTTATAAAAAAAAATTTAATGACTTTAAGGGGCTGCAAAAAATGAGGTATGATTTAAAAATAATTTTTTAATTTATTTTATTTTTTTGAGACTTCAATATTACAGTAGTTTGCCCAAAAAAGGAGGTAATGTAACTATTGAAGTACCTTTCATTTATTGAACAATTAATTTTGGGCATACAAAAGACAAAAGTTGCAAGTGAATTAAGCTTAAAATTATTCCTTATTAAGTGCCAAAAAAGCAATTGAAGACACTAATTTAAATATGCATCTATTTAACAAATGTGATATTTTTCAAAGATTAAGATTGATACTTTCAACTTTTTTACATAAGATGACCCTAATTCTTATCAAGATGTTGACATCAACAAGAAGCAAGTGTGACCAAATTTGTCTAGCAGCATTTATTATNGATCTATTTAACAAATGTGATATTTTTCAAAGATTAAGATTGATACTTTCGACTTTTTTACATAAGATGATCCTAATTCTTATCAAGATGTTGACATCAACAAGAAGCAAGTGTGACCAAATTTGTCTAGCAGCATTTATTATGTGTCAGTTAAAGGATTGGTGCTTAGATCAACAAGGACATATAATAATGATGGACAGAGTGGTGTATGGAATTGTGACTATAGTTGAACATTGATGCAAGTGGGGGTGTTGAGGCATAATACAAGAAACTAACGTAGTTGATGGGGACCAAAGTTGGTCACATTGAGATGTGGTTCATCTTTGATGTCATTGAAGCATGTCATTAAGTTAGTTATAAATATGCTATTTAGAGAGATCCATACACCAATTTGATTAAAAAAATCGAAGGACTAAAAGCAAAACTTGTGTGCTTTGATGGGGCTCATGTAATACTTAATTTAGTATTGTTATAAACATGTAGAAAATCCTTAGGAGAATTTGGATTAAGACATCAATGAGATGAAGTTAGGAAACGAAATCGGTTGTATGCTAATAGATTGGCCTTATATTTTNATAATTTAGTATTGTTATAAACATGTAGAAAATCCTTAGGAGAATTCGGATTAAGACATCAATGAGATGAAGTTAGGAAACGAAATCGGTTGTATGCTAATAGATTGGCCTTATATTTTTCTATATTCTTATCGTGAAGTTATGATTATTAGAAAATAAAGGAGGCTATATTTATTATTTGATTAATTCAAATGCTGGACATGCATATATAAATGAAAGAGAAAAATGCAATAAAAATTATTGTAATAGAGAATTTTCTCAATAGTAAATATTATATATTTCTAATAAATATTAAGTATACCTGATAATTTCACTAGTTACCTTAAATTGTTATGTAATGTTATGTAATCTACTTGCTTGATAGTTGATGTGGCACCTATTTTAAATTAGCAAATTAATATAAAATTACATCATTCTTCATATTCAATGACTAACNTGTTGATGTGACACCTATTTTAAATTAGCAAATTAATATAAAATTACATCATTCTTCATATTCAATGACTAACTCAGCCTTTACCCGATGATATTTAAGACACTTCACACAAAATATGTTATTTCATTAGTATGGTACTATTCAAGTACTTTCCATTTATTAAATAATAAAGTGGGTTGTGAATGAGGCTTATAAGATGCCTATTAAGTGCCACAAAAGCAATTGAGGTCACGCTAATACAGATATGGATGCATTTAGGGAATGCATTAACTTTCAAAGATTAATAAGCATGATAGTTTTAACTTGTTTACATAGATGAGCCCAATGCTTATCAAGATGCTGATGAACATGAAACTGGTGTGAATAAATTTGGCATGTTAATAAAGAGGATTTTTGCTTAGATAAAAATGGTCAGATAATGGTGTCTTTGAATTGTAGCATAAAGCTAGTTCATAATAATGCTATTTAGAAAGATCTATAATTCATTGTAATAATGATAATGATAATGAAAATAATAATAATAATAATAAATTGAAGTACTAAAAGCTAAAGTTATGTTCTTTGATGGGTCTCCTATATTGCCTAATTTAGTATTTTGTCATAAAAGTGCAAAATATCCTTAAGAGAGTTAGGATTTAGACATCAAAGAGATGTAGGTAAGAGAAGAAAGAGGCCTTATGTCTGGATGGATCCTCTTTTTTTATATATAATTATCATGTAGTAGTTATGATTGTTTGACTCATTCTGATGGTTAGCACGCATATATACAACCAAGAGAAGAAAGCAATAAGAAAAATATAAAAATGAAGAATATCCTCAATAACAAATTTATAGATTTTTAATAAATGCTAAGTATATGTGATAATATAATATTCTAATAAATCTCACGATGCTATAGAAGACATTGAGAAAGCTTCCAACTTGTTCTACAATAAACATTATGATTTTTTGAATGGATCCCTGAACATGTAATGAGCTAATATATTAAGTTGGGTGGACTTTGGGAAGTAGGAGTTATGAATTTTAATCTTAGCAGCTTATGTTGTCTGGCTTGCTTTAGTTTTTGCAGCTTTGTTTTTTCTGCTTATACTCTACTAATGCATTGCATTGTGCAATTGTTTCCGCTGATTTGCAACCATCAATAATTTATAAGATAATTCAAATTTGATTTTAGAACAGTAAGTAATCATTGCACTGCCAAATGCTTTGAACTTATGAAAAGGGGGATGTCTTATGCAATGTGGCAGATTGGGATTAGTGCTCCTCAGGGTAGTGGCAAAACAACACTTGTTTTTGCTCTGGAGTACCTTTTCCGTCGCACTGGCAGGTAGGATGCTGCAGTCAGTTGTTAAGCTGTGAGTACACTGACAAACTAACGAGACATTTCCTCAGGAATGCTGCTACATTGTCAATTGATGATTTCTACTTGACAGCAGATGGGCAGGTATAAATATTGAAACCAGATTCATTAGTTTTTGTCTTGTTTCTTTGTGTTCTTCTTCTCTTTCCATTTCTGCTGATGCTGTAATCATCCTTACAGGCCAAATTAAGGAGCCAAAACCCTGGAAACGCTCTGTTGGAGGTTTTGAAATTTATTTTTTTCTCGAGCGTTATGCTAATGAGTAATTCATCAGGCAATAATTTTGTGAATTGCTCGTGGTTTGGATAATTCTTCGTTGTCAGAATTTTTTAATTGCATATTTTATATATGCCGCTCTCATTGATATTAAAGAAGGATACAACGGTCGGCAGGAGATCACCTCCAACGCCCAAATGCAATGCACACCAAAAGAAAACTTAAGGAAACCTCCACCACACATAAAAGCACAGTTCAACGCACTCCCTAGATGAAGGGATAAATGAAGAGCACGAGGATGTTAGAAAAGTTTGGAAATGAACATTTGGTCTTCTCTTCATTTCAGTTTCGTGGGAATGCTGGAAGCCATGACCTGCAATTTTCTGTAGATACACTCACAGCTCTAAAAGAACTAACAAAATCAGGTGTCGCATCTGTCACATTCTTTTGAGCCTTCAGTTGTTGAAGTCTTGGAAACTCTCTTACGATTGCATGTTGTCCAGGCATGAAGATGAAGCTGCCACGGTATGATAAGGTAAGCATGAATGATCACCAAGTCTTCCGCTTGCAAGAGGTTTCTTTGAATTCTTTTGCCATCTGTTGAATTATTTGTAGTCTGCTCATGGAGGGCGAGGTGACAGGGCTGATCCTTCAGAATGGCCAGAGGTTGAAGGTCCTCTAACGGTATAATAATGCAATATTAACATATATAATTATAATTTAATAACTTAATGAATGAAATGTTGATTAATATCCTGGAACTATAGCATGAATGCATTTTGCTGAAGAGAAATGTTATTTTCTGCTTTCTATAGGTGGTTCTTTNGATATTAACATATATAATTATAATTTAATAGCTGAATGAATGAAATGTTGATTAATCTCCTGGAACTATAGCATGAATGCATTTTGCTGAAGAGAAATGTTATTTTCTGCTTTCTATAGGTGGTTCTTTTTGAAGGTTGGATGCTTGGCTTTAAACCTCTCCCTGGTGATGTTGTCAAAGCAGTAGACCCACAGGCAAGTTTCTTGTAAAAACCAACTCTCACCACTGGATTATTTCTAACCTCTTTTTATCTATTTTCTGGAGGCACATATCCTGATATAATTCTATTTTTCCAGCTTGAAATCGTAANGCTTGTAAAAACCTACTCTCACCATTGGATTCTTTATAACCTCTTTTTATCTATTTTCTGGAGGCACATATCCTGATATAATTCTATTTTTCCAGCTTGAAATCGTAAACAGAAATCTTGAATCCTACTATGATGCATGGGACAGGTTTGTGAACATATGGATAATCATCAAGATCAAGGATCCTAGTTGTGTTTATCAGTGGAGATTACAGGTCTGTATTATTATTATTATTATTATTATTATTTTGGTGTTTTAAACAATGGAGGAAGGACTGTCCTTTTCTATGTTTTTGCACTTCATTCAAATTTTAGCTAAATTTCAGGCTGAAGTGGNCATTATTATTATTATTATTATTTTGGTGTTTTAAACAGTGGAGGAAGGACTGTCCTTTTCTATGTTTTTGCACTTCATTCAAATTTCAGCTAAATTTCAGGCTGAAGTGGCAATGAGAAATGATGGGAAACCTGGAATGTCCGACGAGGAGGTGCGTCTCTTCTATTCTTTACCTTTTCCCCTTAATGGCATTAGTGCATATTTAGACAAGCAAAATTATGTTCAACNAGGCAATGAGAAATGATGGGAAACCTGGAATGTCGGACGAGGAGGTGTGTCTCTTCTATTCTTTACCTTTTCCCCTTAATGGCATTAGTGCATATTTAGACAAGCAAAATTATGTTCAACATAGCTGAAGCTTTGCACCATTACACTCTGTGCCATCAAACTTAATAAACAATAGGATGGGTCAAATGCATAATTTATTTTACTATAGAAAACTTTTGGGTAGGTTTGCTTAACCAAATTTTGATCAAGATGAATTTTTAACTTATTGAATTTGGTTTGAGATACATCCAATACATGAGGAATTACTAAAAAAATGATTACATTTATCTCAAAACCAACACAATAATTTTGAAACCAAAAGTTTAGTAATCAATTACTTCTCTTTTACTGATTTTACCTATTGAATAAGGCTGGATGCTATTTCTTTTGATTGGATGTTATTTCAGGTCTTGGATTTTGTGTCTCGGTATTTACCTGCCTATAATGCATATCTTCCAACCCTGTATTCTGAAGGCCCAAGGGATTTCTTCGATAAGGAACGGCTTCTAGTAATTGATATCGATGAAGGGAGAAATCCCGTCTCAGAGCATTGAAATTTAATGTAATTTAACATTCTGGAATCTAACATTTAGGCTTGCCTAATGATATGACCATCCAAAGTGTTCATCCTCAAATGTATTCAATCCTTGCTATATAACCATCCAAAGTGTCAATCATTCTCATCATGTTTTAAAAATGATAATATGTTTAATTTTCTTAACCTATTAATTAATTTGTTTCATGTCAATATGTATATTAGTATTTTGAAGATAATTAGAATTACTAGTTCTTATAAAAAGTTTAGTTATTCACATGTTACATTATTTAATAATTTTATGTAAATTTCATATTTTGCTAACTAAATATTAATTAATTGAAGTCGTAAGCATAATATAAAAATAAATTCAAGCACAATAATTTGATTAAAAATCATTATATTTATTATGGCATCTATAACTATTAATATAGAGCCTAGGAGATATTAAAAAATGGTACAAGAGATACATTTTATATGGCATTGTAGTGTTGTTGTACTAGAACAAAATCTATTATTTCAATATAAAGAAAATATGCAATAAAGAATAATAAACTACAAGGACACTCCACCTAGACTCAATTTTTTAATGGAATTAAATAAAAACATACTTACAAGCACACAAAACAAAATGAATATGGCTAGAACTTACCCAAGTTACTCTTCTTCCTCCTCCTTAGATGCTTCCTCTTGTTCTATTGTTGCGACATAGTAGTTGGGTTTTTCGTTGGAAAATTGATACTACAAGAAAGAATGCTTGATTAGGACTCGCATTCAGTTAATAGTAATGGGATATGAGGGCTAAGGATAGATTGAAATCTTTCATGTATGAATATTGCTGTTGTTGCTATATCATGTTGTGAACCAATTTTTATCTCATCTCCCTCTGTCACCTCTTTCCTTCCTTTGCTCACTATTATTAGCAAGACACTTGCTTCATCAGCTTATGAACCTTCTCAGCTACGGTGGAAATGGCTCTAAGAACACTCTCCAGACATATAATAGGGTCCATTAAAGGTTAAATTCTTATTCACTATTAGTGCAAAACCAGGAAAAAAAAAATCGCTCGTTTGAAGAACCTCGTAAGGCTCATACTTGAGCACACAAAAAATAGAGAAGGGAATGATATTTTCTGAGGAAGAAGAGTAACCGATATTTTCATCTCAATAGATTTAACAGATATTTTCATCTATGGTGACTCTCAACCTATCATTCAACAAATTTCTGGACAATACAAGATTTTAAAGCTAAGATTAGCAAAATACCATCAGTACGTGATAAAGTTGTTATAGCAGATCCCTAATGTAACTCTATATAGGATTCCTCTAGGAGATAACACACATGCCGACACTTTAGCGAAAATTGATAAGGAATTAGCATGTCCACTAAAGGATTCCATTGATATTAAAGTACAGGGAAGAAGAGTCTTGTCTCAAATTGACCTCGACAATCTACATAAGCTTGAAAAAGAAGAAGGAATGATGATTGCAGTTACTGATATCAATGAAGATTGGCGTAAGCCATTAATAGAATATTTACAAACTAGAAAATTTCCATAGAATAAGTCTGAGGCATATCACATAACAAGAAGAGCTATGTCATATGCTTTGATGGGAGATGTTCTCTACAGAGGGTCATTTGATCAGATGTGGCTGCGATGTCTGAGCAGAGCAGAAGAACAAAATATCGTCAAGGAAGTACATGTCGGATTGTGTAGTGTTCACCAGTCAGGGCCGAAGCTGAAGATGAAGATTAATAAACTGGGATATTATTGATCAGCAATGATATTTGATTGTATGGATACAGCTAGAAAGCGTCACCTTTGCCAAGTGCATGGGGTGGTCTTACACCAGCCTTCGAATGTGCTACACCCAACTGTTGCCTCGTGGCCGTTCAAGTGTTGGGGAATAGATATAATAGGTCTGATAGACCCTTCGCCCTCTAATGGACACAGGTTCATTCTCGTTGCTACGGACTATTTTTCTAAAATGGGCAGAGGCAGTGCCATTATGAGAGGTTACAACTTAGCACGTCCTTCAATTTTTCAAAACCAACATTGTCTACCGCTTTAGTGTTCCACATAGAGTGATTTTCGATAATGGGACAACCTTCAAAAGCATAAAAATCAACAACTTTGTCAAACGACATGGGATAAATTGGAGATACTCAACAATCTACTATCACAGGGCAAATGGCTTAGCTGCAGCTTTTAACAAAACACTAGTACAATATTCGAAAAAGACACTGGACAAAAATAAAAGAGATTGGCATAATAAACTACTAGAAGCTTTGTGGGCCTACCAGACGACGTTCAGGACTCCCACTCGATTTACACCCTACGCGCTTGTGTACGGGTCTGAGGCCGTACTACCACTAGAAGTTCAAACACCCTATGTCAGAGTCGCCGTCACCAACCAAATCACGACAGAAGAAAATGCAAAACTTAGACTTGAAGAACTGGAAAGTCCGGGGGAAAACGGCTAGAAGCACAACAATACTTGGATCTCTACCAAGCAAGGATGGTGTAGGCTCATGACAAATTGGTCCGCCCGAGAACGTTCAAAGTCGGTGACCTTGTCCTAATTCTCAAAAGGTCTTTTCTTACACGCCGTAAAAATAGGTGAAAATTTTGAACCAACTTCGGGGGGACCATTTGTCATAGAAGAAGTTTACTCAAGAGGGTCTTACCAGCTAGTAGACTTTTGGGGCGAAAGACCTATGTTGTCAATCAACGGCCGTTACTTGAAGATATACTACCAGACATGATGCCGCTTGAAATCAACATCTATCTTTTTTTAAAAAAAATTTTGATTGTTCTAGGGTTATCTATTTAGCTAAACGTCTGTGACTAGGTCCAAAATTTTGTAATAAATTAACCTCTATAAAATTAAAAAAATAATAATTTGAAATGACTCAATTGGTTTTTCTATTTTTTAAATCTAATTAAACTAAATAAAGTCGAAAAAATAAAATTTTCAAATTGTTGATGCTTTGTTTTTGTTCTTGTTCACACTGGATGTCAGCACGCTGATGTTTTTCTCTCTTTTGCAGAAGAAATGTAGGAGCGTAAGCTGGTATTTTTTTTCGAAGATGGCTTAAATCTTGCACTGGATAAGGAAAGTGCTGCTCAGGGCGGCATCATAGACCTTGTCTTTGACTTTGGTCAGGTTGATGTGAATTATGAAGGTCCCTTAATGGACGTTGTTAGTCGATCAGAAAAAGAAGGACTACCGTCTATATTGAAATTGGAGCTGAAGATGGCTCCTCATGAAAGAGAAAGGAGATGGTCACTCAACATTATCCGGTAGAAGGGACCAGTCGACTACAATCCCTGATAACTACGCCAATGGGGAATCTAATAAGCGCCTATGAGGATAGAGTGCCTGATGCTCCACTTCAAAGAATGTGGCATCACAATGCTAACCGACACAAGCACAAAGCCTTCAAACGGGAAGAAAGAAGAAAGCAAAGAGAAGCAGCTGGATTACTTGCCCTAATTCTTGAAGGAAGAATTTATGAACCACCTACAAAAGAAACCTCTTCCAGTCTACCAGATACAGAGGATGAACTGGAGTCGGCGGTAGCGCCAATGCAGATGGATGTACCCCATGAGTCCTATAGAGGTTGTCCAATGTGTAATGCGGAACTACCCACAGAAGCATCCACTGAACGAGCATTTGTAGAATGCCCAGGATGCAATATTCTACACTTGGACTGCTACAGTTCAGCGCAAGATTCCACAGCTACCAAAGTGGAGGATCACGAGGCAGCATATACAGTTGTTGAGTCATACATTCCACTACCTGTGGATACAGAGCAGACACTGGTCATTGAGAAAGTTGAATCAAGAAGGCCAACCCCACCCCGCCAATTTGATAATATTCCTACAGCTGAGATGGAGTAAATGTATAGAGTCAAACAAAGAGAATTTGAATTTTATGAGGAAGTTCGAGGTGAAATGGTCAAAATATTGGAAGGCTTAGCATTATATACTGGATTATTCTCAGAGAGCGATGAGAAAAGGATTTTAGACTATGTGTTTGATCTGCAAGGCAAAGGTCGAGCTGGTCTACTGAGGCCAAGAACATATTCAGAACCGCAAAAATGGATGTGGGGGAAAGGTAGGATAACTATTCAATGTGGATGCTGCTACAACTTTACTGAAGACAGGCAAGGGAACCCCCTGGTATCTTAAGATATGATGAGGTGGATTTGATGCCTTATGTGATAAAGAGAATGGTCAAAAGATTGATTTGATGGAGTATACTGCCACCAAACTGCATACCAAACAGTTGCATCATCAACATTTATGATGAGGGGAGCTGCATTCCTCCCCATATTGACCATCACGATTTTGTTAGACCTTTCTGCACAGTGTCTGTTGTTAGCAAAAGCAATATACTCTTCGGAAAGGAGATTGACATTGTCAGCCCTAGGGAATTTAGAGGGTCAGTTGAGATTCCACTACCGCTGGGAGCAGTGCTCGTATTAGATGGAAATTGTGCTGATTTAGCCAAACATTGCATTCCGGGAGTGTGACATCCCCGAGTTTTCAAAACCTTCAGAAGAATGCGAGACGACAAAATACCACAAAGATTCCAACAAGATCATGATCTGGAGGAGTGCAGCTATATGAGTTATGAGAGGGTTGCACCTCTAGGTACACGTGAAAGGAATTTTTATTTTGGAGCATGGCTTAGTAGGTCAGCTCAATCAGAAACTCACCACATTGAATACGAGGAGCAAAATACTTTTTGTGCCAAGTTTTGCATAGTAGACATGATATATGTATCAGATATGTTCAGTGCATGATATGTATTCAGTATTTGATGATTCAGATATGTTTAGCATGTTGTATTTTGATACTTCAACATGTACTCAGTTTGTAGCTCATTTTTTGGAGCATATTAATGAAGTTTCTTTCAACTTTCAACTTATTTCCCTTTCTTGTGCGATTGATGAAAAGTCATACGAACAAAGAATGATACAATGAAAACTCGATATTAAAACTTCAAAATTTTTTTGAAAATTAATCAAAACTAAAAATTTTGAAAATATATTTGGATAATTAAATACGATAAAAACAACAAGAAAAGAAAATGATAAATTTGCTGAGTTCGCTTCTCTCGAGTTCGAGATTACTTACTCTTTGCTCGCACAGCGCAACTATTCTGATCTGCACCGATTCTCTTCACATCCCCGCAGAGTTGCATATTTTGCACAAAATCTCACCAAATCCAACAATTTTTTGTCAAATCTTCACGTCATACATCTATGAGTTCAGCATCACAAGCTTTATGCTCTTTTTTTTATATACACTTTTTGAGATAGACATAGTCGTTCTACTCTCGCATATTCCCTTCGGGATAAACCTAGACGTCCTATTCCCATGTACACTTTTCTGAGATAGGCATAGACGTTCTATTCTCGTATATTCCCTTCGAGATAGGCATAGACGTCCTACTCTCGCATATTCCCTTCGGGATAGACNTGTATCAGAGGATTGAAATTTAATGTAATTTAACCTTCTGGAATCTAACATTTAGGCTTGCCTAATGATATGACCATCCAAAGTGTTCATCCTCAAATGTATTCAATCCTTGCTATATAACCATCCAAAGTGTCAATCATTCTCATCATGTTTTAAAAATGATAATATGTTTAATTTTCTTAACCTTTTAATTAATTTGTTTCATGTCAATATGTATATTAGTATTTTGAAGATAATTACAATTACTAGTTCTAATAAAAAGTTTAGTTATTCACATGTTACATTATTTAATAATTTTATGTAAATTTCATATTTTGCTAACTAAATATTAATTGAAGTCATAAGCATAATATAAAAATAAATTCAAGCACAATAATTTGATTAAAAATCATGATATTTATTATGGCATCTATAACTATTAATATAGAGCCTTGGGGATATGAAAAAGTAGTACAAGAGATACATTTTATAAGGCATTGTAGTGTTGTTGTACTAGAACAAAATCTATTATTTCAACATAAAGAAAATACGCAATAAAGAATAATAAACTACAAGGACACTCCACCTAGACTCAATTTTTTAATGGAATTAAATAAAAACGTACTTACAAGCACACAAAACAAAATGAATATGGCTAGAACTTGCCCAAGTTACTCTTCTTCCTCCTCCTTAGATGCTTTCTTTTGTTCTATCGTTGCGACATTGTAGTTGGGTTTTTCGTTGGAAAATTGATACTACAATAAAGAATGCTTGATTAGGGCTCGCATTCAATTAATAGTAATGGGATATGTGGGCTAAGGATGGATTGAAATCTTTCATGTATGAATATTGCTGTTGTTGATATATCATGTAGTGAATCAATTTTTATCTCATCTCCCTCTGTTACCTCATACCTTCCTTTGCTCACTATTATTAACAAGACACTTGCTTCATCAGCTTATGAACCTTCTTAGCTACGGTGGAAATGGCTCTAAGAACACTCTCCAGACATATAATAGGGTCCATTAAAGGTTAAATTCTTATTCACTATTAGTGCAAAACCAGGAAAAAAAATTGCTCGTTTGAAGAACCTCGTAAGACTCATACTTGAACACACAAAAAATAGAGAAGGGAATGATATTTTCTAAGGAGGAGGAAGAAGAGTAACCGATATTTTCATCTCAATAGATTTAACGGATATTTTCAACTATGGTGACTCTCAACCTATCATTCAACAAATTTTTGGATAATACAAGATTTTAAAGCTAAGATTAGCAAAATACCATCAGTATGTGATGAAGTTGTCAGAGCAGATCCCTAATGTAACTCTATATAGGATTCCTCGGGGAGATAACACACATGCTGACACTCTAGCAAAAATTGATAAGGAATTAGCATGTCCACTAGAGGATTCCATTGATATTAAAGTACAGAGAAGAAGAGTCTTGACTCAAATTGACCTCGACAATCTTCATAAGCTTGAAAAAGAAGAAGGAATGATGATTGCAGTTACTGATATCAATGAAGATTGGCGTAAGCCATTAATAGAATATTTACAAACTAGAAAATTGTCATAGAATAAGTCTGAGGCATATCACATAACAAGAAGAGCTATGTCATATGATTTGATGGGAGATGTTCTATACAGAGGGTCATTTGATCAGATGTGGCTGCGATGTCTGAGCAGAACAGAAGAACAAAATATCGTCAAGGAAGTACATGTCGGATTGTGTGGTGCTCACCAGTCAGGGCCGAAGACGAAGATGAAGATTAAAAGACTGAGATATTATTGGTCAGCAATGATATTTGATTGTATGGATACAGCTAGAAGGCGTCACCTTTGCCAAGTGCATGGGGTGGTCTTACACCAGCCTCCGAATGTGCTACACCCAACTGTTGCCTCGTGATCGTTCAAGTGTTGGGGAATAGACATAATAGGTTTGATAGACCCTCCGCCCTCTAATGGACACAGGTTCATTCTCGCTGCTATGGACTATTTTTCCAAAATGGGCAGAGGCAGTGTCATTATGAGAGGTTACAACATAGCACGTCCTTCAATTTTTCAAAACCAACATTGTCTACCGTTTTAGTGTTCCACGTAGAGTGATTTTCGATAATGGGACAACCTTCAAAAGCATAAAAATCAACAACTTTGTCAAACGACATGGGATAAATTGGAGATACTTAACAATCTACTATCAGCTTTTAACAAAACACTAGTACAATATTCGAAAAAGACACTGGACAAAAATAAAAGAGATTGGCATAACATACTACTAGAAGCTTTGTGGGCCTACCGGACGACGTTCAGGACTCCCACTCGATTTACACCCTACGCGCTTGTGTACGAGTCTGAGGCTGTACTACCACTAGAAGTTCAAACACCGTATGTCAGAGTCGCCGTCACCAACCAAATCACGACAGAAGAAAATGCAAAACTTATACTTGAAGAACTGGAAAGTCTCGGGGGAAAACGGCTAGAAGCACAGCAGTACTTGGAGCTCTACCAATCAAGGATGGTGTAGGCTCATGACAAATTGGTCTGCCCGAGAACGTTCAAAGTCGGTGACCTTGTCCTAATTCTCAAAAGGCTTATTCTTACACACCGTAAAAATAGGTGAAAATTTTGAACCAACTTCGGAGGGACCATTTGTCATAGAAGAAGTTTACTCAAGAGGGTCTTACCAGCTAGTGGACTTTTGGGGTGAAATACTTATGTTGTCAATCAACGGCCGTTACTTGAAGATGTATTACCAGACATGATGCCGCTTGAAATCAACATCTATCTTTTTTTAAAAAAAAATTGATTGTTCTAGGGTTATCTATTTAGCCAAACGTCTGTGACTAGGTCCAAAATTTTGTAATAAATTAACCTCAATAAAATTAAAAAATAATAATTTGAAATGACTCAATTGGTTTTTCTATTTTTTAAATCTAATTAAACTAAATAAAGTCGAATAAATAAAATTTTCAAATTGTTGATGCTTTATTTTTGTTCTTGTTCACACTGGATGTCAGCACGCTGATGTTTTTCTCTCTTTTGCAGAAGAAATGTCGGAGCGTAAGTTGGACTTTTCTTTCAAAGATAGCTTAAATCTTGTACTGGATAAGGAAAGTGTTGCTCAGGGCGGCATCATAGACCTTGTCTTTGACTTTGGTCAGGTTGATGTAAATTATGAAGGTCCCTTGATGGACGTTGTTAGCCGATTAGAAAAAGGACTACCGTCTATATTGAAAATTGGAGCTGAAGATGGCTCCTCATGAAAGAGAAAGGAGATGGTCACTCAACATTACCTGATAGAAGGGACCAGTCGACTACAATCCCTGATTACTGCGCCGATGGGAAATCTAATAAGCGCCTATGAGGATGGAGTGCCTGATGCACCACTTCAAAGAACGTGGCATCACAACGCTAACCGACACAAGCACAAAGCCTTCAAACGGGAAGAAAGAAGAAAGCAAAGAGAAGCAGCTGGATTACTTACCCTAATTCTTGAAGGAGGAATTTATGAACCACATACAAAAGAAACATCTTCCAGTCTACCGGATACAGAGGATGAATTGGAGTCGGCCGTAGCGCCAATGCAGATGGATGTACCCCATGAGTCCTATAGAGGTTGTCCGATGTGTGATGCAGAACTACCCACAGAAGCATCCACTGAATGAGCATTTGTAGAATGCCCAGGATGCAATATTCTACACTTGGACTGCTACAGTTCAGCACAAGATTCCACAGCTACCAGAGTGGAGGATCACGAGGCACCATATACAGTTGTTGAGTCATACATTCCACTACCTGTGGATACAGAGCAGACACTGGTCATTGAGGAAGTTGAATCAAGAAGGCCAACGCCACCCCGCCAATTTGATAATATTCCTACAGCAGAGATGGAGTAAATGTATAGAGTCAAACAAAGAGAATTTGAATTTTATGAGGAAGTTCGAGGTGAAATGGTCAACATATTGGAAGGCTTAGCACTATATACTGGATTATTCTCAGAGAGCGATGAGAAAAGGATTTTAAACTATGTGTTTGATCTGCAAGGCAAAGGTCGAGCTGGTCTACTGAGGCCAAGGACATATTCAGAACCGGAAAAATGGATGTGGAGGGAAAGGTAGGATAACTATTCAATGTGGATGCTGCTACAACTTTACTGAAGAGAGGCAAGGGAACCCCCCCTGGTATCTTAAGATATGATGAGGTGGATCTGATATACTGCCACCAAACTACATACCAAACAGTTGCATCATCAACATTTATGATGAGGGGAGCCGCATTCCTCCCCATATTGACCATCACGATTTTGTTAGACCCTTCTGCACAGTGCCTGTTGTTAGCAAAAGCAATATACTCTTCGGAAAGGAGATTGACATTATCAGCCCTGGGGAATTTAGAGGGTCAGTTGAGATTCCACTACCGCTGGGAGCAGTGCTCGTATTAGATGGAAATGGTGCTGATTTAGCCAAACATTGCATTCCGGGAGTGTGACATCCCCGAGTTTTCATAACCTTCAGAAGAATGCGAGACGACAAGATACCACGAAGCTTCCAACAAGATCATGAGCTGGAGTTGCAACCATATGAGTTATGAGAGGGTTGCACCTCTAGGTACACGTGAAGGGAATTTTTATTCTGGAGCATGGCTTAGTAGGTCAGCTCAATCAGAAGCTCACCACATTGAATACAAGGAGCAAAATACTTTTTGTGCCAAGGACATGATATATGTATCAGATATGTTCAGTGCATGATATGTATTCAGTATTTGATGATTCAGATATGTTCAGCATGTTGTATTTTGATACTTCAACATGTACTCAGTTTGTAGCTCATTTTTGGGAGCATATTAATGAAGTTTCTTTCAACTTTCAACTTATTTCCCTTTCTTGTGCGATTGATGAAAAGTCATACGAACAAAGAATGATACAATGAAAACTCGATATTAAAACTTCAAAATCTTTTTAAAAATTAATCAAAACTAAAAATTTTGAAAATATATTTGGATAATTAAATACAATAAAAACAACAAGAAAAGAAAATGATAAATTTGTTGAATTCGCTTCTCTCGAGTTCGAGATTACTTACTCTTTGCTCGCATAGCGCGACTATTCCGATCTGCACCGATTCTCTTCACATCCCCGCAGAGTTGCATATTTTGCACAAAATCTCACCAAATCCAACAAAATTTTGTCAAATCCTCACGTCATACATCTATGAGTTCAACATCACAAGCTTTATACACTTTTTTTTTATATACACTTTTTGAGATAGGCATAGACGTTCTACTCTTGCATATTCCCTTCGGGATAAGCCTAGATGTCCTATTCTCATGTACACTTTTCTGAGATAGGCATAGATGTTCTATTCTCGTATATTCCCTTCGAGATAGGCATAGACGTCCTACTCTCGCATATTCCCTTCGGGATAGACCTAGACATCATATTCCCATGTACACTTTTTGAGATAGGCATAGACGTTCTATTCTCATATATTCCCTTCGGGATATGCATAGACGACCTATTCCCATGTGCACTTTTTGAGATAGGCATAGATGTTCTATTCTCATATATCCTCTTCGGGGTAGGCCCAGACATCCTATTCCCATGTGCACCCCTTCGGGGTAGGTCCAGATGTCCTATTCCCACACATATATACTCTTCGGGGTAGGCTCAGACGTCCTATTCCTATGTACACTCCTTGGGGTTGGCTCAGATGTCATATTCTCACACATATATACTCTTAGGGGTAGGCCCAGATGTCCTATTCCCACACAAATATACTCTTCGAGGTAGGCCCAGATGTCCTATTCCCATTGTTCAGTAGCGCGGTGAAACGTGGAAAGCTCGGAGCGTACGAGGTTGACGNCGTTCTATTCTCATATATCCTCTTCGGGGTAGGCCCAGACGTCCTATTCCCATGTGCACCCCTTTGGGGTAGGTTCAGATGTCCTATTCCCACACATATATACTCTTCGGGGGTAGGCTCAGACGTCCTATTCCCATGTACACTCTTGGGGTTGGCTCAGATGTCATATTCTCACACATATATACTCTTCGGGGTAGGCCCAGATATCATATTCCCACACAAATATACTCTTCGGGGTATGCCCAGATGTCCTATTCCCATTGTTCAGTAGCGCGGTGAAACGTGGAAAGCTCGGAGCGTACGAGGTTGACGCGACTGTTGACTAGGTTAAGTAAAAAATTAGGGATTTTTTATTTAAATTAATTCCAGAACTTAGAAATCCATAACTTGGTGTAGTAAAATTATAAAAATAAAATAANAGTTGACGCGACTGTTGACTAGGTTAAGTAAAAAATTAGGGGTTTTTTATTTAAATTAATTCCAGAACTTAGAAATCCATAACTTGGTGTAGTAAAATTATAAAAATAAAATAAAAATACAGTGTTGTTAAGTGAATAGAAGAGAATAATGTGGAATAAAAATAAAAATTATTTGATGAGTCTCTGATTTTTAATTAAAATAAATACTCTCTAGAGTCTTTTAATTTTAATTAGCTAAAAATTAATTACCATGACTTGAGACTTTAGGGGTTTGTTCTTCATGACAGTAGAGAGGTTTTGTGATTTTTTCAAAGGCAGAAAGCATCTCTACACATGTAACCTTAATTTCCAAGTTTAGATGGCTATTTTGCTTAAAATAGTTATTTAAATTAAAATATAAATAAAAAAATATGGGACTTATTTGGGTAGGTTCTCTATGGTCAGATGTCCCTAGAAAAATGTAAATTAAGTCTGAATATTTATGTAAATGACCATAGTTAATTAAACCTAAAAAATCATAAAATTAAAATAAATTTTATATATTTCAAAAATTAACAAAAATAATTCCACACTGCTAAAAANGTAAATAAAAAAAATATGGGACTTATTTTGGTAGGTTCTCTATGGTCAGATGACCCTAGAAATATGTAAATTAAGTTTAAATATTTATGTAAATGACCATAGTTAATTAAACCTAAAAAAATCATAAAATTAAAATAAATTTTATATATTTCAAAAATTAACAAAAATAATTCCACACTGCTAAAAACACATATTCTAACTCACTGTAAAAAATTTGAGATTTATTTGATTTAGTTTTATCACTAAAGTTGATTTTCTAAGAAAAAAAATGTATTTTTGGCATTAAAATAATTTTAATAAATTAATTATAGTTAGGAAAATTATGAAAATTAGTTTTCTGAATCCCTTGTGATCAGGAGCATTTAGGAAAAATAAAAATTATTTAAACTAGATATATTGGTTGCAGTGTTGTGTTCGATCATTTAAACTATTGCAGATATGAGATCGGTTCAGTCTTGTATTTCAAAAATTGAAATATTTCTTTTTTCCAAATTATATATATATAAAATTGAGGGTCGAGATATACATTTCGGCGACCAACAATTTTTAATTTGGCGACCGACAGTAATTTATCACAATTTAGGTAGATTCCATCTTAAAACATATGTAAAAAAATAAAACTTAGAATTCAAATAAACTAAACCATTTTAGCAACTGGTTGAAATATCTATTCTTTTTTACCACCATCACAACTCACGAATCAAAACAACTCTGCAATAAAATTGAAAAAAAAAAAACAATAAACATATTAGCAAAGACCTAAGCAGTAGCATCCATAATCATATATAACAACCAAAATAATTGTATTTTGCACGAACTGAATAATGAAAATTGTCAACATAATGCATCCATCTGGAATAAAAAAATTCAACAAGAATATGTTCATAATGAAGAGGAGAGGATAGCATGAATACCATCTCCAACATAAGCACAATAAGATCCAATCAAGCAGTGGAATTAAAAGTGAAGTCAGCAGAACAACAAACTACTAGTAATAAACATCATGTCCAGAAATTAATTTCTAGCAAAATAGAGAATAACAACATTAGGAAGCACCTTATTAAAAAGCCAATTCTTTCTTTTGATTCTGATAACATAAATTATTTTCTTGCTAATGATAGTCTCATTACAGTAATTTTTCATGAAAATTCCATAATTTCTTTCTATCTATATATGTATAATGAGCAGAAATAAGAATAGATAAAAAAACATTTTTACAACTCATATTAAAGAAGCTCCCATATGGAACACAATTGTTTAAAACTCTAAAAGAGTACTAGCATTCAAAGTAAAAAAAATGAGAATGAGATTCATCAAAACTATTGCAAAGCACACAAATAGAATCCACCATAGAGTTCTAGCAATTAAAGTATCTATAGGTTAAGCCCCTGAATCATGATTTTCTAAATAAAAGACACAAACTTTAAAGAATATTCTTTAAACCAAACAAAAATGCTAAGGTAATTCTCATAAAGAAAATTGTAAATCAATATATGAAAGTAAAAATTCCATAATTTTTACTAGAAATTACAAGTAGAAGCGGTTATGTAAGGCCTTGTATTACAATCTATTTTATCAAATTTCTTTGTTTGAAATAATTTTTGAAATATTAATATTAAATTTGTGGTTAAACTAATAAGTAGAAGAGCTACCAAAGATCTTATAAATAGAGCTTTCATAGCCAAATATCAAAAATAAAGGAAATTTTCCTATTACTAGTAACTTGAAAAGAAAAGCTTCATCCTAATTTTATAGCTATTTAGATAAGATTTCTCCAAAAAGGAGAAATACTCCATTTCAGCCTAGCCCAAGTAGAACCATAATGAAGACAACACCAATTAGATAAATAAAATTTGTTCTAAGTCGGCTTCTTCTTCGAAGTCTTTGTAATAGATGGTAAAATGGAACAAATTCTCGCGACATGATGTCAGAAAAAGATGGCGCTATAAAGCAGTTGAATGAGTGCAAAACGTTCCTCTTAACACTAACTAAATCTTTGCCAAATGCCATGTGCGGACTGTCGTTTTTCCAGTACTCGTGCTTTGCGCCGGCAGAGTCTTAACCGTCTACATCTTCCTATCAGTCGGGCTTGCTCTGTGAAATCGATATCGGGTGGAAAAGAGAACGAAAGCAAGCAAGATGGAGGTTCTCTTAATCCGGTTGGCTGTGGCCGTGCTGTTCTCATCGGTGATCTCTTTCGGGGCGCTCAGGCGGAAGTCTCTAGATCTGTCAGGTGCTTTAGCAGGGTTTTTGGTGATGNCTGTGGCAATGTGGTTAGTGTCTTTCTTTGTATATATTTGATCCAGATTTAAATCTCACACTTTACATCTATTTTTCTCAATTTTAGTTTAACGAGCCAATTTTGAACCGAACACGAACACGAACACGAATATTTAAATCGAGTCGAACACGAACACTGTTCACGAGCCGATTTCGAACACGAACTGATTTCAAACACGAATTATTTCGAAGGAGCCAAATCTGAGCTACCTCAGCTCTTTAACAGCCCTAGCTCTTAGTCGGCTTCTTCTTCGAAGTCTTTGTAATAGATGGTAAAATGGAACAAATTCTCGCGACATGATGTCACAAAAAGATGGCACTATAAAGTAGTTGAATGAGTGCAAAACGTTCCTCTTAACACTCACTAAATCTTTACCACAAATGCCATGTGCGGACTGTCGTTTTTCCAGTACTCGTACTTTGCGCCGGCAGTCTTAACCGCCTACATCTTCCTATCAGTCGGGCTTGCTCTGTGAAATCGATATCGGGTGGAAAAGAGGACGAAAGCAATCAAGATGGAGGTTCTCTTAATCCGGTTGGCTGTGGCCGTGCTGTTCTCATCAGTGATCTCTTTCGGGGCGCTCAGGCGGAAGTCTCTAGATCTGTCAGGTGCTTTATCAGGGTTTTTGGTGATGGTGATCCACATCGCCAGCAGTTACAGGTCGGGACCCTTCTTCTGTTTGTTCCCTTTTCCACGAACCAAGTTGCAGTGGCTCTTCTGATTCTCTTTGATCGCGTCTATCTAAAGGTTCGGGGCTCTCCTATTGGTTTTCTTCTTAACTTCTTCTAAGCTCACCAAACTCGGAGAGGAGAAGAAGAGGGGCGTTGATGAGGAGTTCAAGGAAGGAGGTCAGCGGAACTGGNGAGTTGCAGTGGCTCTTCTGATTCTCTTTGATCGCGTCTATCTAAAGGTTTGGGGCTCTCCTATTGGTTTTCTTCTTAACTTCTTCTAAACTCACCAAACTCGGAGAGGAGAAGAAGAGGGGCGTTGATGAGGAGTTCAAGGAAGGAGGTCAGCGGAACTGGTGAGATGACTAGTCTGTTGTTTTATCATTTTTATTATTTTTTTGGATGATGATTAAACCTTAGTGGATGTGCTGTTTAGTTTCTTCCATTCTGAATTTCAGGTTCGTAATTTCGTACAGTTCCAGCTTATTTTGAAATTATGATTTCCTTTTTTTTTTCACCGAAAGATATGGTTACGAAAAATGCGTGAGAGATGCTTCGGAGTGGTTTAGATAGTGTGAGACAGTTTCGAATTTATATNTCCGAAAGGTATGGTTACGAAAAATGCGTGAGAGATGCTTCGGAGTGGTTTAGATAGTGTGAGACAGTTTCGAATTTATATGTCTGGTGCTCTTTTAATTCTGCTCTCTTCTGTTTTATCACACTTAGGTATCGATTTCTTATCAATACAATTCCAAACAAAGTTATTATTATTATTATTATATTATTATTGCAATCCCAAACAAACTTGGTGTCAGCTAATGCTTTCTTAGCTCCTAGACATGGATTCGATAGTTTTCTATCATATTTTATTTAAAATCTATTATGAAGTCCAGTTGCTTTTGATAGGCGTAATAAACTGTTGAAAAGGTTATTGACTTAAGATTGAGTAGGATATAGCTGACACTGTAAGCCATTAGTGAGTTATGCAGCGCTTCTTTGAAATTTCTGTTTTATCCTGGATCCTGGAAAGATCTAGGATTAAATCCTTAGATTGAAAAGATTAAAAAAATAAAAATAAAAGTAGAAAAGAAAATTCTTGTGTCTGCCTAGAGATAAGCAGGGATCTCTATTTACTGGAGTTATATATGTTGGATTGCTGTTTTCAGAATAAGTTTTGCATAATATGTTAGTGATGCATGGTTATTATTTCATCTTGGAAGTTTGTGTTGACATTTGTGACAAACTTAATTAGTTCGCGGTGTTTCTTTTTTCTAACTGGATATATCATTGAACTTAGCTAACTATTTGGTTAGCATTTAGATGCTAATTAATTTTCATAGTACGAGGACAAAATACATACATGATAATCTTAAAGTTAATTTTTGTGTCTTACTGCTTTAACCATGAGGGTTTCATCTCATGCTGACTTACAGGTTGCAGGTTCTGGCTAATAGTGTACTGGCAACCATTTTAGTTCTGCTAGTTGCTATAAGTACTGGGGGCCAGGACAGGTGCTTGGACACAAATGATTCAACCTTTTTAACTTTTCTAATTGGGGGCATTATTGGACACTATGCTTGTTGCAATGGGGACACCTGGTCTTCGGAGATTGGGATGCTTAGTAATGCTCAACCTAGACTAATAACAACCTTCAAGGTATAGAACTATATGGCTGTTTTACAGCTACTCATTTCTTTTATCAGCATTCTAAAATGAGAGGGACATTATGATGTGTTGTCTTTCAACATCCTTTCACTTGAGACCATGATATCCCAATTTAAAGCAAAAGAAGACCTCATGTCCTGCTTTTTATTTATTTTCTTATGCTTCTAATAATAAAAATATTAATTTACTACAAATTTCATATATTTAAAAGCATGGACATACTAAATGTATATTTGATTCAATTTGGAGGTATAGATACAATTTGTCTTGGAAGAACACTATTTCTATAGATATGATGGTTAATATTTTATATCCAAATTAATTATATAGGAGCATCCATCTATCTCTGCTAGGGCATATTTACAAAAACTAGGGCACACCCATTCAATCATATGTACCTACATGGACACAGTTTAATATCAGTGTTATCAAAGCTCAAAATGCAATGCGATGTACAAGATTTTATTTTTTGCTTCAAAGCATAGAGCGCAGTGACACTTTCATTAACTAAAGTGCCAATAGGTTATATAAACTATTCATGTGTAAATACCTTCTTTAACAAATTTAAAATATAAAGTACGACGTATAAGTTGATATAAAATAGAAAAGAATGTGGTCTGATACCTAATATAAAGGACAATTTCTAATAGTTTGTTGTAATAATTAAAACATAAAATTTATAAATAAAATCTTATAACTCAAATCAAAATTTAAATTTTAAAGCATAAAGCTAATAAAGTCTCGTGTTTGATAAAATAACTTAAATTAATTCAATAGTCCTTTATTCCCTCTCGCTAAATTGTGAACTGGACTGACCGTTTTGCTTCAGCGCTTAAAAGCGCGCTCTAGCAAAGTGATGTGGGCATCATGCACTTTGCATGTAATGCACACTATTAAAAATATTGTTTAACACATAATTTGTAAAATGGGTCGAACCTAGAATTTTGTCTTAGTCAGGGCACATATAACTATTTAAGAGATTTATAAGGGGGATGAATTACTTATTTTAGTGAAAAACACATTAAAAAAAATTAAATATATCATAGAGAAAGAAATCCTAATTTTTTAGGGGAGACAAGGGTAATGCTACTATAATAGTATGTTTGTTTCCCATTTTCCAACTTGAGAATTTTGAATAACTAGGTCATTGATTGACTAAGGATGTAAGTGAACAAATGTGCTATGTGAAAAACTAGTAGTAATGTAGAGCTCATTTATATCATTTATTTAAATAAATAAGCAAACTTCAGTAAAATATTTAAGCCCTAACATATAAATGAATATGCTCGAATATCAACCTTTTCATTTGATTATATTAGTGAATATTTTTGTTTATTATTTCAAAAGTAGCCTTCTAAGAGCTCAATAAAAAAATACTTTTAATTATTATTTGGTTAGTTATTTTAGGTTATAGTGCCATTTTTTTTTTGTACATTTTTATAATTGTATAGAATCTTCGAGATAAAAGTATGATGAAAGTATCAAATAAATAATAAGATATATAAATGAAAATTGATTGTTTTATAAATATTTAAATTTCAACGAAAATATCGATAATACTTAAGTGTGTTCTGTTAGCTTTGATTAAAATTAATGTATCAATTTATTTTTAATATGATTATATATTTAAAACATTAGCATCAAATATATTGGTTGTACTCAATTAAAGGTCAAACTTGATAAGAGAGCTAATAAACAAATGTGGGCAACATTTGAAACTCATCATAAAAGTAAGTGAATGAACTTGTGCATTGTAAGGCTTCACTAGGTTAATTTTCAACACTTTTCCATCAATGGATCATGTAAATGATTTAGAGTTTTCCAAGTAGGGTTGATCAATGGCGAGCTAACTAACTCCTAGTTTGGTAATCATTGAACATTATCTTATATGACATAGGTTTGGTAATTCTTATTTAAGTTTAGCTCACTTGCTTAGGGTTTATTTTGGTCTTTTTCTTCAAGGTGGTTGGGGAATCCAACCAAAACTATCCAAATTGTCAAATATCTAATGTTCTAAGTTTTTGTTGAATCCAAATATACCCATAGACAATGTCGGTCTTTCTCACAAGGCCCATTGAAAAAAAGTAGAAAAAGATAGAAAAAGAAGAAATTTGACGAACGTTGAGAGAGAAGTCCTAGAATTTTCCACTAGATTGTCAAAAGTATTTACTTGTGTACAAATGATCTGGAGGTCTNGTGTCGGTCCTTCTCACAAGGCTCATTGAAAAAAAGTAGAAAAAGATAGAAAAAGAAGAAATTTGACGAAGCTAGAGAGAGAAGTCCTAGAATTTTCCACTAGATTGTCAAAAGTATTTACTTGTGTACAAATGATCTGGAGGTCTAAAATTTCTTTTTGGATTTCCTATTTATTGCTTTATATCAAGATTAATGCAGTAAAAAAAAGCTATTTTTAAATCATAAAAAGTAGTGGCCTAAAGTACATTAACGTACATGCAAAAACTTATTGGATGTAGTTGGCAATTTATTAGATGAAGGCACAGTTTGCTTCAAAATTTTATTGAATTATCAGATGAAGTCACCAATTTGATGGATGAAGTTGTCAACTTGCTTATTGAAGGAAGACTTGCAGAAGATTAAACTTTGTGCCAAGAAATTATTATTTAAAAAAATATATAATAATTATATAGCACCATTCAAATTTTTTTAGCATTTTCTAGATGGTATTTGTTATTGAAATTCAATACTAGAAGAATTGTGCATAATATCATGCTCCTTATTCATGACTTGGAGCTATATTCCCCATGATGGGGATGATTATCATTAATCATAACGAATCAAGATTCTCATCATTGAATGTTCTCCCAAAATTCATGAAAGAAACGTTTTTAGTATATTGCCAATGATGATTTGGTTATTAGTAAATTATAATAGCAAAGATTTATATTCAAAATCAAGCTCGTAATCATTAAGATAAATACTTGAATCCTTATGTTAATGATTGGTTTAGTTATTAGAATATCATAATCAAAGATCCTTTGAAAAAATACCTTATTAAATTCCAATNAACTTGGAGCTATATTCCCCATGATGGGGATGATTATCATTAATCATAACTAATCAAGATTCTCATCATTGAATGTTCTCCCAAAATTGATGAAAGAAACGTTTTTTAGTATATTCCCAATGATGATTTGGTTATTAGTAAATTATAATACCAAAGATTTATATTCAAAATCAAGCTCGTAATCATTAAGATAAATACTTGAATCCTTATATTAATGATTGGTTTAGTTATTAGAATATCATAATCAAAGATCCTTTGAAAAAATACCTTATTAAATTCCAATGTAAATACATTTTATATTGGCATAATTGTTACAAATTTATAAATTTATAAATCATAAATGAAATGATTCCATTTAAATTTTTTACTCCTAAGAAAAAGTGTGCTTGTGCAATNATCTAAAATTTCTTTTTGGATTTCCTATTTATTGCTTTATATCAAGATTAATGCAGTAAATAAAAGCTATTTTTAAATCATAAAAAGTAGTGGCCTAAAGTACGTTAATGTACATGCAAAAACTTATTGGATGTAGTTGGCAATTTGTTAGATGAAGGCACAGTTTGCTTGAAAATTTTATTGCATTATCAGATGAAGTCACCAATTTGATGGATGAAGTTGTCAACTTGCTTATTGAAGGAAGACTTGCAGAAGATTAAACTTTGTGCCAAGAAATTATTATTTAAAAAATTATATAATAATTATATAGCACCATTCAAATTTTTTGAGCATTTTCTAGATGGTATTTGTATTGAAATTCAATACTAGAAGAATTGTGCATAATATCATGCTCCTAATTCATAACTTGGAGCTATATTCTCCATGATGGGGATGATTATCATTAATCATAACTAATCAAGATTCTCATCATTGAATGTTCTCCCAAAATTCATGAAAGAAGCGTTTTTAGTATTTTCCCAATGATGATTTGGTTATTAGTAAATTATAATTGCAAAGATTTACATTCAAAATCAAGCTCGTAATCATTAAGATAAATACTTGAATCCTTATGCTAATGATTGGTTTAGTTATTAGAATATCATAATCAAAGATCCTTTGAAAAATACCTTATTAAATTCCAATGTAAATACATTTTATATTGGCATAATTGTTACAAATCTATAAATCATAAATGAAATGATTCCATTTAAATTTTCTACTCTTAAGAAAAAGTGTGCTTGTGCAATCATGTGCGTTCACATCCAAAAAGAGCAATCCCCATCCATTTCCAGTAGTAGTATTCCAATGAAGGCAAATATAAGTTTGAGTAATGCTCGTGAAGAGTTAATGTCATATAAAATGTGTACATATGACTAGAAAAATCTCATGTTAGTAATATTTGTCCTCTTGACCAATTTTTGGCTTGATTGTGATGATGCTAGTATATTTTGATTATAAACAAAGTTTAGAAGTTCTTAATGACTAAGTTTGAGTTAAGGTTAATTTTTTTCTCTTAAGCATGTTTTTCAATCGTAGTCTGTAATGCCTCGTTTGCATAATGTTATAGATGTTTACTATCTATAATCTTTTGACTAGGTTGAACTATATCCTCACTGGCCAAGTAGAACAGGGCATTTGAAAACTTGAAATGAAGATAATTTGATAAGGCATGAAACTCTCTACTAGTTAAGATTCTTAATGACTAAGTTTGAGTTATGAGTAGTAAAATATGATAAGGCATGAAACTCTCTACTAGTTAAGGTTAATTTTTTTCTCTTCAAGATTTTTTTCAGCCCTAGTCTGTGATGCCTTGTTTGCATAATGTTACAGATGTTTACTATCTAGAATCTTTTGACTATGTTGAACTATATCCTCACTGGCTAAGGAGAACGGGGCATTTAAAACTTGGAATGAAGATAATTTGATATCTTGATTTGATTCTTATTATTCCTTCATTATCTACTTTGAGTCATTTGTGATATTTTTATTCCTCGATTCAAATTGCTACTATAAAAGCAAATCATCTTTGAGCCTATAGACTATTTTTAATTAAAATTTCCTTTTTGCAATTGAGTGAGTTAATTACTCTTAAAGGCTTGCACCTATGAGAAGATTCAGACTTGATCATAAAATCCATATAAGAGGATGAAATGTTTAGGTAGTGTCTTATCTAATATTCAACACGCCTCCTTAAAAATCAAATTGATTACTTTACTCCTATGCCTGTATTATTAGAGAAAGGTGGCGTTTTAGAGCCCAAAACTTATTGATAAATGAGTATTTTCATGAGGTTATTTAGGAAGAGCGTGTGAAAGTTTTGACCATCTGCATAAGCAAAATGTTTATATTACTTATAGACCCATTTTTTCAAGGATGAATATGCCAGTCAAGATGGAATTCATTACTCGGTTTTGCGGCAGAACTCGTTGGCCGAGTTCAAGATTGACTAGCCAACCAGGATTAAGGTGGACTCTTTAGATGGTCTTAAGGAAAACTCACCAGCTTGGATTAAGATAGTGCTTGCTAGACTTATGGTGAACTTGTCAACCGACACCCCATGCTTAAAATTTATTTGTCAACTTCTTCAGGAGAACCAATAACTTCTTTCTAGTGTCGATCGACCATAAATCTAAGTTCTCATTCAGGTTATACGCCTATTGTATTTTACAACATGTAACTAATGGATTTTGCTTTCTACTCTTTATTATTCTTATATCTTATTATTTAACTTATTTGTGTAGTACTTGAATCTCGATTCTAACCTACTAATAGAGGTTGTAAGAAGAGCCTGAGATAATGCAATCTTGTGCAATCTCTTGTACGCAAAGTTTTCTATAATGAAAATCCATGGAGCTTTCTTATATTCCTTCTCTTCTTTTTTCGCTTTCTCTCTATGCTAAATAATGTTTAAGTTTAGTTCACAAACAGACAAATCAGGATTTGACATCCTCAAAGATGAGCGTGATTCTATGCCACGAGCTAAAAGGGACACAAAAAACTATACAGAAAATAGCTAGAGAAGTATTAAAAAAAGTAACAGAAAAATCATTTCTCAATATGAAAAAATCAAGAATTCATGACTATTAGGCAGCTTATAGAGATAGATGAAAGGCTTTGAAGGGTTATCTAGGTGATGTTGGAGCGAATTCTTGTGCTCCTAGGGTGCATCACATGAAGAACCTTTTGATTCCGCAATCAGGAAGAATGTTTGAGCACAAGCGTCTCCTTTCACCCCAATGGATGATAAGACCTACTACTTTTATTTTAATGAGAACAATTCATCTCCCTTATCCTGTTGAGTATAGAGGCAACTTATGAAGAAGAACTGTAGTTGATGAATGTTATTTTCAAAGAGATTGTTGAGGCCAAGTCTTATAGTAAGTTTAAGATCCCANGCGCAAAGCTTTCTATAATGAAAATCCATGGAGCTTTGTTATATTCCCTCTCTTATTTTTTCGCTTTCTCTCTATGCTAACTAATGTTTTAGTTTAGTTCACAAACAGACAAATTAGGATTTGACATCCTCAAAGATGAGCGTGAATCTATGCCACGAGCTAAAAGTGACATAAAAAACTATACAAAAAATAGCTAGAGAAGTATTAAAAAAAGTAACAGAAAAATCATTTCTCAATATGAAAAATCAAGAATTCATGACTATTAGGCAGCTTATAGAGATAGATGAAAGGCTTTGAAGGGTTAGCTAGGTGATCTTGGAGCGAATTCCCTGAAGTGCTCCTAGGGTGCAACACATAAAGAACCTTTTGATTTAGCAATCAGAAGGAATGTTTGAGCACGAGCGTCTCCTTTCACAATGGATGATAAGACCTACTACTTTTATTTTAATGAGAACAATTCATCTCCCTTATCCAGTCTTATAGTAAGTTTAAGATCCCACTTCTTGACTCTTACAAGGGCCAAGTCGACCGAGCAAATTATCTCCTAGTTTGAATATAATGTCTTGATAATGAACATCAATGACCAATTGAATTGCAATTTAGTTTTACAATATTCAAGGAGTTGAAAATTAGGTGATTTTATCGTCTATCACTCGGGACAATTACTTCATTTGTTGAGTTCAAAAGAGCTTTTATGTAATGCTCAAAATTTGAGAATAATATAAAAGATCGATAAATTTTATAAGTAACCTAAATTTCGCATCATTCAGAATTCAATCGTGACTTTAAAGTATCAGATATTGCAAGAACTGAAGTCTTTAGGGAAATAGGGAATGTCATTGGAAAAGTCAATGGAGATGTCATTGAAGAATTTGTCATAGCCCTTAGAGACTCCACTTTAATAGTTAGGGAAAGTATAATTTCAACATATACTTTAATTAGGGCTATAGGAGATGAGCCGCTTTTCGAGTTGGACTTGTAGTTGCGACCTGATTGGTGACTTCACCTTCTTGAGAATCCAAGATAATTTGGACATCTGTCCTCGTGTACTAAAAAATTATACTCAGCTTCTTAAAAGCCCTTTGCTTACTTTTCCTTGAACTTTCCTCTAAGAAACTCAGAGGTATTAAGATCATTAGCAATCAAATAAGCATCAGGATCGGATATAGAGAAAAATGTGAAATAAAAAAATATCTTGCTGCAATTAAAATAATGAAAGTAAAATAGCCGAGTTAGAAACACTCAAAAGAAAATTATTCTCTTGTAAATTGGGTTTAGGAAAAGATGTACATTTAGAACAATCTTTTTTAATTACAAAAAGTTTGCATATTTGTCCTCTTTTAAGTCAACTAAGGGTGGTCATCCAAAAAAGGCACCGACTTGGTCTTCTTTTGAAATATTGTATTTTGATCAATATATCAAAAAATTACAAAAAGCTATGTAGGTATGCACCTATAGTGTACAAAAGTGTGATCTGTCATCTACAAGTATAGTAGAAAGTTCACTAGTATTGTCTATATGTTTCAAAACAAAACCATCATGGAGAGCTAAGTTGGCACAAAGTGAGCTTCCTTGTTGCATTGTTTAGGGGTGACAAAAAGAGAACCTGTTTGAAATTCGTGAAAAACTAAAAATCTTTGCAATTTTGTGGCTAATCTTTCCAATTCTTGCTGGTGGTAGTTTGCTGGAGGGTCGAGATAACATTGAAACTATCACTTTCAATGTTGACTCTTTTGACTCAATACATCCACAGTTCAAGAAATTGTGTCATGGAAGTGATAGCTAAAAGCTCCATGCTAGCACAGTCCTAATGTTCAATGCACGTACCAACAACCAAGATGCCCCCGCCTTTGTCGTTAGTGCTACCTTTATGGGAAAGGAGTAAGGCCCCATCTATATTGATCTTCCCCCATCTAGGAGGGGGGGATACCATGACAAAGTTTGGAACAGTCTATCCGACTGGATGGTGCCCCAGTGCTCGCTGCCACGGGAAAGGAACGTTGTAGATAAGGCCTCCAAAGTAGTGGAAGCTAAAAATGTGGTTGTTTCGTACATTTTTTCATGCTTCTTGGAGTTTCTAGCCTGCGAACATTGATAAATAGCTTTTCAAAAGGAAGAGATGGGCCTTTTCGTCCTTTCATCCATGTGCGTAATTGCCTCAATAAAGTCCTGCATGAGATGAAAACTCCATGAGAAAAAGTTTATTTTTAACTCCCTATAAAGTTGAACAGTCAGTCGTGATATGGGAAGTGCTTTTTAAAACATTGCAGCTCCATGAAACAAGTTGTTCTCAGTTAGTCCACGTTAAATAAGCCAACAATTAGTGGGTTCGACATCAATACTCATACGCAACTGAAATAATTGTTCTCTGGGATGATTCTTGTTCTTTTTAAGCCAGGCAAAGCTGCAATTTTAATTTTTGAAAGTGGCCTAGTACGGTAGAGCAGTAATGGTTTTGTCAGTGAAGGTGGTCGCAAGCTCGGTCTGGTATCTTGGTAGATCACCATAGTTGGGGATAGAAGAAACATGCTCGCAAAGTTCAGGCCCAATGCTTAGCTTGTTAAGATCCCAAGTAGACCCGTTCAAAAGGTAGGAGACCAGGAATCCCATAGTTTCATTGATGTTGATAAAGTACGGCCATTTGTTGAACGGTGTGTCAAAACCCAAGCTTGTTTGGTAATTTCGATGTCATTTCCATTAACAATTTTCTATCTAATGATGCCTTGAAAGCTTTTAGCTCCCTCTGTGATAATTCTCTGGGTGATAGTCACCTTTTTTTATGTTGTTGTTGTCACGGTTTCAGTTCTCATTTGGGCTCCAGAACTTTATGGAGCAAGGAATTAGCATTGGTAATGTACTCTCAAGCAAGTATAGTTCTAAGGGGTCCTCTCCAAGTAATGGGAACATGGAAGCCAAACCCTCCTGATACCGGAGTTAACCCAAAACACAACGTAAGACACAAATTTATTAATTACTTAAAAGTCGGTTACAAAAATGACTCAAAAGAACGAAAGACACCACGAAAATTAGAACATAAAACAAAACGTTACAAACAAAGAGCCAATAAACAAAGACAGAATAAGCTCCGCGACAAAGGAGTCCGGAGAGATGGGGATGGAGCGGCAACTGCGGTGAAAGCGAAGTGATGTTGAGTGACTAGGAAGGAGAGGAACAATAATTTAGCACTTGTCGATGCATCGAACCGCAGATGGGAGAAGCGTCCTCGAAGGCTGGAATTTGGAGGCGCGGAGGCAGTGGGCTGCGAGAGGAGAGTCTGCAGTGGCTGGAGGTGCTGGTTGTGGCTTGAGGATGGTTGGGACCTGCTGGGAGGGAGGCAGTAGCAGAGTGGACGTCGGAGAGGGGGTTGTAGCCTGCTGTGAGGGAGGCAGCAGATGCTGTAATGGCTTACAGGGAAGCAGCAGTGGAACTGTCGACAGTCTGGGAGAGAAGCAGGCCTGCGGTAGTCTGCAAGGAGGCTGTAGGAGGAGTGGTTGCACTCTGGGAGAGGATCAAGAAGGCGACAACCTGTAGGGAGGCTGCAGGTAGACTAGCGGCCTGAGGGAACAACAGGGCTGCGGTAACCTGCAGGGAGGATGCCAGAGGTGTGTCGGTGCTCTGGAAGAGTGGGAGGGAGGCAAGGAAGCTGCCAGCTGCATTGTTAGAAGGGTTGGAATGTCGGCGACCTGCAGGATTGCGAGTAGTAGTCGGAACAATGAAGATAAACACCACCTCAGATAGGGTTACAACTGGAGCACCTTCCTCATCGTCGGATGCAACTCTCAAGAGGGAAACTTTTAGATAAAATTGAATTTAGATTTCAAAATTAAGACTCCTAACTCTAGACACATCAACTCCTATTTATAAGAGACTCACCCAATTTAAGGAAACATTTAAATTAAAAAGGAAGAATAAAATAAATTGAGATCTCAGATTATTAGGAAATGTTTAAATTAAGGAAGGAGAATAAAAAATCCGGATTTACGCTTTTAACAAAGGATTTAAATTAAGAAAGGGCCTAGGAAGGGAAATAGAAAGAGAAAGAAAGGAAAGAAAAGGAAGGGAGAAAAAAATGAAAGGAATGACGAAGGAGGGGGCAGTGGGCCCCCCTCCAAGAGGACGAACCGATCTAGTTGGGTTGGACCTGCGCCCAGTCTGTCCTCCATAAACCCCGCGTCAGTCTCCCAGAGTTGGGAGAGCTTTGACCTCAATTGTCGAAACATTTGGATCCTCTAAGTACGATGTAAGATCTGCAACATTGAACGTGGTTGAAATGTTGTAGTCCTCTGGTAAGTCAATATTGTATGCATTGTTATTGAGTTTTCGCAAAATTTTGAAATGTTCGTCTGCTCTAGGTTCAGTTTTCCGAAAGCTCCTACGGGGAATCGTTCCATTTTCAGTCGAATCCAGACGAGCTCGCCTTCTTAAAATGTCACCTTTTTTTCTCAATTAGTTTACTTGTGCTTGATTTTTTTTTTTTTAGCAATCTCGTTGCCAACCTTTTCATGTATTTGCTTTATTTTTTGAACCCGCTATGTGGCATCTTGGTTGGGTTCTAGCGTTGGCAGGAGTGAGACCAAATCAAGCAGTGTAAGCGGATTGCGGTTGTAGATAATCTCAAAGGGGCTGCTTCTCGTTCTCTAACTCGTGGATTTGTTGTAGGCAAATTTTGCTTGAGCTAGAATGAGATCCCATTGTTTGATATTTTTTCCCACGAAACATCACAGTAGGTTTCCCAAACTTCTATTCACTACTTCAATCGACCGTCTGTTTGTGGATGTGTTGATAAACTGAATTGGAGCTTGGTGCCTAACTTTCCTCAAGGTACGCGAAAAATGGCTCTGAAATATGATATCTTTGTCAGAGGTAATGGTTCCGGGATTCCTGTGTAACCTGAAATCTCCCTAAAGTATAAGTGAGTGATATAAGGGGCGTCCATTGTGCGGTGACAGTGTACGAAATTTGTCATTTTTTTAAATCAGCTCGGTACAACCATTACAGAATCTTTATTCATCCGTGTCCTAGGGTAACCTATTACGAAGCCCATGCTGACATCCACCAGGGTGCTTCTAGTACAGGCCACAGTGTATACAACCATGTATTCAGCCCTCTTGTTTTTTTCGAATGGAAAATCTTGCATTGTCGGACGTGTCACTCTACATCCCTTGTTAGTCGAGGCTAGAAGAAGTGTTTTTTTGATGAGGGTGAGGGTTTTATTTCTGTCGAAATGGTCTGCGAGGCCTCCATTATGGTTCTCTTGTACAATTGCTTCTCTTAAGGAGCATCTTAGAATGTATAGTTTATTGTGATAGAACAAGTTATCACCTGTCTGGTAGAACTAGCTAGTAAGCTTTTCCTGACATTGTTCCCATATCTCTTTGAAGTCTTTGTATGTTGTGTATAGGACTTTTTTGATCTCAAACCCTATGATGCTTGTTTGCATAGAAGTGATTAATAAGTGACATCTGCTTAGTGCATCTGTGACACGATTTTGGCTCCCAGCTTTGTGTTTAAGTTCAAAATTGAATGATGTTAAAAATTCTACCCAAGTTGCGTGTGACATTTCATGTTACTCTGGTTAAAAAATTTCAAGGTTTCATGATCGGTAAATAAAGTGAACTCACTTGTCAATAGGTAGTGGCTTTAGTTTTCGAGGGCTTTAACAATTGCATAGAATTCTTTGTCGTAGGTTGAGTATTTCCTCTTGGACTGGTTGAGTTTGTCGCTAAAACAAGCAATGAGTTGACTGCCCTAGCTCAACACGGCCATGTTTAGACGCCTGTTGATCACATTCTACTTTGAACAGCTGTGTGAAATCTGGCAAGGTTAGAACTGGTGCTTGAGTTACTTTTTTTTAGTGTGTCGAAGCTAGTATGAGCGGTGCTTGGCCAAGTGAATTCTCTACTTTTTAAAAGCTCGGTGACGGGAGCAGTAACAGTACTAAAATTTTTAATGAAGCGACGGTAGAATGATGCTAACCCCAAAAACTCTCTTAGTTCAGGGAGCGATCGCGGTGTGGTCTAGCTTGTAATGACTTCGATTTTTGTCAGGTATATTTGATTGTCTGCGCTGGATACAATGTAACCCAAAAGGCATAATTGATTTGTCATGAAAGTGCATTTTTTTTATGGACATATAATTTTTCGTTCCGGAGTACTTCGAATGTTGTTGTCAAGTGTTGTACATGTTCCTCTTCAGAATGAATGTATACTAATATGTTGTCAAAGTAAAGTACAATGAATTTTTCGATCAAGTTGCGAAATACCTGATTCATTAATCTCATGAATGTGTTGGGTGCATTTGACAGACCGAAGGGACTGACCACTCATATAGTCGATCTCATGTCTTTAAGGCAGTCATCCATTCGTTGTCTGGTCTCATCCGTATTTGGTGGTATCCACTGCGTAAGTCGATTTTATGAGAACAGAGTGGCTCTATATAATTGGTCTAAGAGGTCGTCTAGTCAAGGTATTGGGAATCGGTATTTGATAGTTATTTTCTTGACGACTCTGCTATTGATACACATTCTCCATTATCCATCTTTTTTGGGCATTATTAGGGCGGGCACTGCGCACAGACTTATACTTTCTTTAACTAACCCTTTGGTGACGAAATCTCGTACTTGTCGTTATAGCTCCCGTATTTCATTGGTCTTAGCTTGTATGAAGGTCGATTTGGTAGGATTGATCTTGGTATAAGGTTTATAGCATGTTGGATGTCCCTCAACGGTGTTAGTCCCTCTGGCAGACTGTCTATGATGACGTCCTGTAAGTTCTATAGTAGAGGTTGCGTGTTGGTATTAAGTTTTCTTCCTCGGGCCCCTTGAATAGGTCTAGGGCTAGTGTCATAGGTGCTTCTCGAACCGACTTCATAAACATGGCTCTTAGAACAATTATTTTCTCGATATTGTTTACTTTTCTTGCATCTTTCTTAGTAGTAATACGATGTGTTTTCCATCTTTCTTGAATGAGTATGTGTTTTTAAACCCGTCATGTTGAGCTTTACGATTCTATTGCCAAGGTCGTGCCGGTAGAATATGGCATGCGTCTATGGGAACGACGTCACACCATACTTGTTCTGTTATTGAGTTGCCTATTGAGAACTCAATAAGGCATTGTTGATCTATGCGAATTTCATTCCTCTTTTTCAACCAAGTGAAGGTATAGGGTTGGGGATGTTTTTGTGTGGGTAATTCTAACTTTGTCACCATTAAAGTCGATACGACATTTTCACAACTGCCACTGTTGATTATCAGGCTGTAAACTTTACCTTTCACTGCGCTTCGTATGAAAGATGTTGTGTCTTAATCATAGCTAATCACGTGTTGGTTCCGGCTGTAAAACTTGTCGTATGACGGGTAATGCGCCTTCGTCCTCGGGGAGCTGAAGTGCTTCATCGATATTGTCGTCTGCCTCCTCATCCTCGCTTTCCTCCATAACACCTTGGTCTGTAAAAGAGACAATTCGGCTTATGGGACAGCTGGAGGCGATGTGATCGAAATCTTGACATCTAAAACACTTTCTGGCTGGCGTGGGCTCGAATGAGCTTCCCTTCTCGAGGTTCTTATTGCTTTGTTTTGTTTTTGTATTCACGGACGCTGGTTTTCCCATTCTTGGCGTGCCTTTGTCAATAGTTGTCGCTACTCGAATTGGAATACTATCTTACTTGCCAGATGAGTTCCTTAAACTTTTTCGCTTTCCTTTTTGAACCCTATACCTGTCGCCATGGCATTTTGAGAAACCTTAATTCAATCTCTTGGAAGAAAAGATTTTGCATAGTTGTAATGCTCAAGCGCAAGAGGAAGAAGATGATCCAAATAGTTTGTGTACCCTTTTTAATGAGAAATGGAAGGGGTGTTATAGGAGACTAATCATGCCAACCTGGAATGTTTACTAGAAGTTAATTATTAGACATTTTGATGCTAAAGAAAGCTTCAATAGTTTTATTATTATTTCATTGTACAATAGATACACATTATTCAGCTAACTCTTCTTTTATAGAAAAGCATGAACGACAAATTTTGTGTAAGAGTCTTCCGAGAGAAGCTAAGTAACAAATTTATTTTTGCAAAGAATATTTTTGCTTTGTTTTTTTTAGTGATCACCTTTCAAGGAGACAATAAAATCGGTAGACTAAAGGCACACTTAGATATTCTAAAGATAAAATTTCTAGCCGTGTTCAAGGAAAAACTCTGAGTTCGAGGTGAATCCGTCAACCAAGCTCAAGATGGATTCACTAGCAGGGTTCAAGTTGGACTCATCTGATGAATTTTAGGCAAACTCAACAATCAATTTGAGGTAGAACTTGCCAAACTTATGGTGAACTCATCGACTGACCAAGCATAAGCATATTCACATATGCTCTGGAGCTACGTGATGACTTCTTCAGGAGAACCGGCAACCTCCTCCTACCCAGTTGACTATAAATCCAAATTTTTACTCATGCTATATGCTTTGCATTTTACAGTAACTAATGTGTACCTATTATATAGATTTTCCTATTGTGCTCAAACTGTAATCCCAACCCAGANGATTTTATAATCTTGATAAATTATTAGCAATTTGATTATCAATCCCCTTTCTATCAATAACCACAAGATCAAATTCTTGCATCAAAAGTATCCATCTAATTAACCTACATCCTTCTTTTGCATCAGATATTTAATAGCAGAGTGATCAGTATGCACAACAAATTTAGCTTATCCTTCTTTTGCATCAGATATTTAATAGCAGAGTGATCAGTATGCACAACACATTTAGCCGCATCAAATATTTAATAACAGAGTGATCATTATGCACAACACATTTAGCTCCAATTAAATAAGATCTAAAAATTTTTAATAGCAGAGTGATCAGTATGCACAACACATTTAGCTCTAATTAAATAAGATCAAAATTTATCTAAAGCATATGCGATAGCTAGTAGCTCTTTTTCAGTAACAGTATAGTTAATTTGAGTATCATTAAGAGTTTTACTAGTGTAGTCAATCACCGTAAAAATCTTTTCATACCTTTGTCCAATGACAGCTCCAATAGCATAATCACTAGCATCACACATCAGTTCAAATGGTTTCTCTCAGTTAGGTAAAACTATAATAGGGGTTGTGATTAATTTTTCCTTTAAAATTTCATACCTTTGTCCAAGAACAGCTCCAATAGCATAATCACTAACATCACACATCAGTTCAAAATAATCTTTTCATACCTTTGTCCAAGAACAGCTCCAATAACATAATCACTAGCATCACACATCAGTTCAAATGTTCCCAGTTATGTGAAACTATAATAGGGGCTGTGATTAATTTTTTCTTTAATTACTCAAAGGCTTTAGTTAGGTGAAACTATAATAGGGGTTGTGATTAATTTTTCCTTTAATAACTCAAAGGCATCAAGGACTGCTCCAATAGCATAATCACTAGCATCACACATCAGTTCAAATGGTTTCTCCCAGTTAGGTAAAACTACAATAACATAATCACTAGCATCGCACATCAGTTCAAATGGTTTCTCCCAGTTAGGTGAAACTATAATAAAGGGTCGTGATTAATTTTTCTCTTAATAACTCAAAGACATTTAAATAGCTTTCAGTAAACTCAAATTTCTTGTCCTTTTCTAAACGTGATTAATTCTTCCTTTAATAACTTTAAGGCATTTAAACAGCTTTCAATAAATTCAAATTTCTTGTCCTTTTGTAAAAGTTGGCATAGAGGTTTGATAATTTTTGCAATTCAAATGGTTTTCCCAATTAGGTGAAACTATAATAGGGGTTGTGATTAATTTTTCCTTTAAAAAGGCATTTAAACAACTATCAATAAACTCAAATTTCTTGTCCTTTTCTAAAAGTTGGCATAGAGGTTTAGTAACTTTCGAGAAATCTTTAATAANTTGAACTTCATAATAGGCTACCTTAAAATTTGAATGCCTCTGAAGGTACTCACTATCATAATCGTGTCGACGTTCTAAACCTCAAATCCTTTCACTTATCAATTCTATGCTCTTCCACTGCAAGGTCAACTCATTCATCAAATCAAAGAGGGTAGGGGAACTAGAAGGTGGAAGGTCATAACTTGTAAAGGGAACATCTCTACTAGTAGAAGGTTCTTGACTTCTACTCCCAGTTCTCCATTTCTCATAAGATTCATAAGTCATCAAATTAGATTTACTTCATAGGATAAACCTATTCTTCATCTCCAAATTCTACTCCAGAAAGTTTGTAAATTGCATATAAGTCTAGGATGTCCTAGACCTCGACTAGTCTCACTCCTTCTCGTAGTCAATATATTCTTAAGAATTATTCTCCCCACCTTTATAGTTTTACTATTTTGAATACAAAAATTCATAATATCTCTATCTCTAGTTACCTCACTATGGTGATAGGTCGATAACAGAGTAGAGGAAATGAAATAGTGTCACGCTTTAGAGGTGACATTCAACATGGAAGCAGGCAAATTTACCCTTTCTCGCTGCTTTATCTTCCATGTTCCTTTCCCATCAGTGAGAAAGTTGATCACATCATTGAGGGATTCCATCGTACTAAAGGATTCATAATGACAGCTATAAGAGTCTGGGACTTCGTAAAAGGTGTTTGCTTTATCTTCCATGTTCCTTTCCCATCAGTGAGAAAGTTGATCACATTATTGAGGGGGCCTGTTCTCGCTGTTTTATCTTCCATGTTCCTTTCCCATCAGTGAGAAAGTTGATCACATCATTAAGGGGGCCTTCAGTACTAAAGGATTCATATTGGCAGCTATAAGAGTCTGGGACCTCATAAAAAGTGTTGATGCGGGCGGCAGTAAACTCAACAGGGAATACAGCTGTAAGAGTATGGGACTTTATAAAAAGTGTTGATTTCGGCGGTAGTAAACTCAACAGGGAATCCACGCACTTGAACAATTCCTTCATCAGAATAAATCACATTGGCGTAGAACTCCTTCACAACATTTGCATCAGCTTTATTGGTGGTGTAACAAAAGTTTTCCCACCTCCGCTCGACAATAACTCGTTCGATTTCTCCTCCCGGACTTTCAAAAACTCGATCTTATATGCACTTCTTTCCTTTAAATATGGAAGAAAATTTTGTTTGAGTCATCGCATTGACAAAGCGAGACTCATCGAACTCAATTCTTCTCTTTTATCATGGAGCCATTTTAATCTAATCAAATTATAGAAAAATTTCACAAATTACTTCAAATATGTAAATCATGTCTTCCAATAGTAATTCTAAGAGTTCAACAAATAAGATCCATGAATATCTTCCCAAATTTTTTTACATTCCCAAATTTTTCGGATCTCCTCAATGTAGGAGAAATTCATGGTGTAAATCAAATGTTTTTAGCTTGGAGTGAAGCTCTTACCTAGAGATGATCAAATTCGGTGTAAAAAATCCTTGAAATTGTCTCCTAATCCAAGATCTCTCAAGTTTAGGAGGAAGGGGATGATGAATAGTGGCAGTTGACTGGTCAAAATCGTGGTTAAAGGTGTTTTTCGTGAGCTCGCTGTCGGCGGGGTCGATGGCGCCGTCGGCATGCTTGATTGGAATTTAAATCCTAAGTCTCGGGAAAATCTCGCCGTCGGCGGCGTCGAGGGCGCCGTCGGCGGGCTCTATTGATTTTGTCCAAATTTCAAATTTTTGCGATTTCGATCAATTCCAAGCCTAAAAGACATCCGTTTAATCATTATAGACATAATTTTAAATAACTAAATGATGATCTTAGCACATATAAACTTTCACAACACAAAACATCACATTTATATATAAATTCCAAGGGGTACAAAAAATGTTACATAACACATCTAAGTTTGGTATTTTCTCAACCTCAATACATTAATTCAGCGTCGCAATCCAAGCCACAACACTTAAAACACTGAAAACAAAACCTGCTATGCTTAGTCTCAACTATATAGAGATCTATAAGCATAATTCTAAATCAAAGCAAATACAAAGTTCAAATCAAAATACATAGATAGAAATATAGGTAGTAATATAAATCTACTAATCCTCAGACTCGATACTCGATTCTCCTCTGAGATCACCCATTGATTGCACATGAACGAAGAGGTTGTAGAAGAGTCGGAATGGAAATTCTTCAGTAGAATCCTCCTCATCATTCGTATCAAACTATCTTCTAAATGTCCAGAATGTTTGAAATGTTCCTTCATCCTCCAGTCCAGATAATAGAAGAAATCAGAGATATTATTAATTGCAT
>JXCR01148907.1:138306-148414 GCA_002079205.1 Phalaenopsis hybrid cultivar
CCAAAAACTTTGATAACGACTTTATATATGCAATAAAATATAAGATAAATATGGACTTATTAAATATTTAATAACTGTAAAGTCACACTTATCAATGCAAGTATACATATCACTCAAGTAATATAGGGCACTAATGGAGTCCTAGATATCGATCCCACAGGGAGTAGTTTAGAATTATGGACTAAGACCTTAGAAAAGTAATACTTTAATCACAACAACGACGTTTAATTTGCTCATCTGTCACTAATAGGCAATTGAAATAAATAGATAATTTTAATAACTAATAAATAACTAATGATATAAAGTANCGGCGGAGATTGGCGGCAATGACGGCAATGGGCGAAGGCGTATGTGGTGGTTGGCACTAGTCGGTCTGGATGGATGGATGATGATTGACCTCTTCCATTGATGATTCAGGTATTCTATTATAAAAATCCAAAAGATGCTATGGTATCTCTTCAAAATGTGTCCCCATTCAACGAATCTTCTAGAAGTTGCCTTCTTTCAAAAGCCGATTGAACAAATTTTCATGTCCATTAACTATTTCCCAAGTTTTTACAAAGGGTTGCTTCAAACACCTCTTAAAAAATTCATCCAAATTCAATGAATCATCAATTAACTACTTATGATGCTTAAGCGCAGGGCACTTGGCGCTTAGGCACGACTCTCTCTGTTTAACTGGCGTGTAAGTGATACACCTAAAATAAATAGTATTTTTATACACATTTTTATACTTATTTTTAAGATATTGTGCTTTAATGAAAGGTATTTGTGTGTTTTTCTTTCAGGTACAATCAAATGGATGGAAAATGCAAAAAAGAGTGAAAAAGGGTCAAATTTGGAGCAAAAATGAAGAAATGTGCAAAAATAAACTGGGGCGCCTAAGCGCTCAAGAGTGACTCCTAAGCGCCAGGTACCCCGTGCTTAAGCGCTAGAAGTTGTTATGTGATGATTAATTTAATTTGAATGAATTTTTGAAGAGGTGTTTGAAGCAACCCTTGGTAAAAACGTGCATGATTTCTACTTTTAAACTTATGAGTGGTTGTGCTTTCTCTATGGATTCTAAGTAATTTTTTTTATCTTTTTCCTTAAAATGATAAATAATCAAGTGTTGAAAGAAAGTTTTGTGGACTATTAAGCTTCAATGTTGGAAGAAGTTGTGATGATTTGAAACCTTGCACTTCATTTACTTCTTGATTTGGCCAATTAAGATATTAATACATGTTGTGAGAGCATGTAATATCCTAGATGGTATTGTCTCAGTCAGCAAATGGTTTAGAATCACATATTAATTTCATGGATAAGAATGTAATTCATGGGGTTGAGTGCAAATAAATAGGGAAATAAACTTTTCAAGGGTGTAGAATTAGAAGACTTTAGAGTGACTGACTAAAGCCCCTAATTTGATTTATAGTTTTAGATTTTGATACGTGATGTTAGCCCTCAGGTGGAGGGAGAAGTGACAAATCTATAGTGAGAGCTAGTATCTTCTATACCTAACCGGTCTTCAAGTCTATTCAAAATATAAATTAACCAATGTTCTTTATAGCATATCTAGTAATGGTAAAGAATATTATTGCTCCTATTTGGCACAACACATTTAGATTACTTTCACAACTGAATTTCACTACTTATTATTGATTCATGATAAGGAAAAAGATATTTTACTTATACTGCCTTCATCTTGCAAGTATTTAGTTAAGTTAATTAGTTGCTTACTTTATTTTCATAAACCAAAAAAATTACAAAAAAAATCAAATTTGCATTCCTATTTTAACATCTTAAGTTTAAATAAGAATATTTTTCTAAGTAGATTTTTATCATTTAAAATTTCTAAAATTTCTAGATTTTTAAAGTGTAAATTGTTAATCTCCTTGTGGGTTTGATATTCAGGGCTTAATCAAAAAGTCCAATATTACTTGATAATGATACGTATACTTACGTAGTATCCCATATTTAAATATTATAATTGTATTCTTATTTATTTCATAGTGGAAAACTTACTTAGCTTTNAGTGACAAATCTATAGTGAGAATATTATTGCTCCTATTTGGCACAACACATTTAGATTACTTTCACAATTGAATTTCACTACTTATTATTGATTCATGATAAGGAAAAAGACATTTTACTTATACTGCCTTCATCTTGCAAGTATTTAGTTAAGTTAATTAGTTGCTTACTTTATTTTCATAAATCAAAAAAATTACAAAAGAATCGAATTTGCATTCCTATTTTAACATCTTAAGTTTAAATAAGAATATTTTGCTAAGTAGATTTTTATCATTTAAAATTTCTAAAATTTCTAGATTTTTAAAGTGTAAATTATTAATCTCCCTGTGGGTTTGATATTCGGGACTTAATCAAAAAGTACAATATTATTTGATAATGATACGTATACTTGCTTAGTATCCCATATTTAAATATTATAATTGTTTTCTTATTTATTTCATAGTGGAAAACTTACTTAGCTTTTACTTTGGATCAAGTTTTTGACTTTGTTGCAAATTAAGAATAATTATTAAGGAAATTAAGCATATAATCGCATACATCCCATTTTACATCTATACCAAAGAATCGAGATCATGTTTTTGGCGCCGTTGCCGAGGAGTTNCCCATTTTACATCTATACCAAAGAATCGAGATCATGTTTTTGGCGCCGTTGCCGAGGAGTTAATAAAACAGAAATTTGCAAAATTTTCAAAAAGAAGTTTTTCGAAAGTAAAATTTCTATTTTTACAAAATCTTATTTAAACTTTAAGATTTATTGCAAGAATATTGTAGAAAGTTCTTGTTTGTGTGTTTTTATTTTTATTTTATATTTTATATTTTATATTAATGTATGCGTAGTTCAGGTTCCACATGACTTATGTCTTAAGATTCTGAATTAGAAAGAAATATTAGAAAAATTAAAAAATAAAAAATTACTAGAAAATTTTAAGAAATGACAAATCAAAATAATAAATGTTGAAGAATTTAGACCTTTAAGANTTTTATTTTTTATATTTTATATTAATGTATGCGTAGTTCAGGTTCTACATGACTTATGCCTTAAGATTCTGAATTAGAAAGAACTATTAGAAAAATTAAAAAATAAAAAAATTACTAGAAAATTTTAAGAAATGACAAATCAAAATAATAAATGTTGAAGAATTTAGACCTTTAAGAGATTATGCAAACCCTACGGTGGGTGAACTTCATTGTAGCAATAAAAAACCATTGTAGTGGCTAATTCATTTGAACTTAAACCTGCTATTATTCAAATGGTATCAAAAAATCAGTTTGGGGGAGCACCAGCTGAAGATCCAAATTTACATCTTACCAATTTTCTAGAATCATGTGCTACATTTAAATATGATGGTGTATCAGATGACGCTATAGACTTAGATTATTTCCTTTCCCATTGAGGTATAAAGCTAAGATATGGTTACATTCGTTATCACCTGGATCTATCAGAACTTGGAGTGATTTAGCGCAGAAATTCCTTGCTAAATATTTTCCACCATAAAAAACTGTGAAGCTTAGAAATAATATTACATTTTGAAGGGGAATCTATTTATGAAGCATGGGAACGATTTAAGAGCTCTTAAAAAATGTCCACACCATGCTATACCAGATTGGTTAATAATTCAAACATTTTACAATGAATTAGTTGGATCTCTTAGATTTATTATTAATGCCACTGCTAGTAGTTCATTGATGTCAAAACCATTTCATGACGCTTATGTAATTGAAGAAATGACTACAAATAGTTTTCAATGACCTTCTAAAAGGGTAAATTTTAAGAAAGTAGCCAATATTAATAAAATTGATGCTTTTGCCATGTTAGCAAATCAAGTTGCAGCAATTTAAAGAAAGTTCGACCAATTTAGAATGAATTTTTCTCAACCAATTTCTATGATTGAAGAGAATTCATTAGGCCAAATGGTAGATTCTCAAGCATCATTAGAGACTTTAAATGCCATAAACAACAAGTAGAATAACCCATATTCAAACTATTATAACCCAGTTTGGAAGAACAATCCTAACTTTACATGGAACAATACTTCGAGTGGTAATAATCAACAATGGGGGAACAATCAAGTAAACCCATTGGGTAACTGGAACAACCAAGGGAATAGTAATTATATACCTATGTATCATCCAGGTTTTAACAATAATCCTCAATTTAAGGAGAAAAATTTGTCTATAGAAAAAGTGTTACAAATGGGAAATCATATACAAAGTTTAGGAGCTATAATTAGAAATATTGAGAATCAATTGAGACAAATATCAAATTCATTATGTAACTGATCCCAAGGAACACTTCCTAGTAATACAGAAGTAAATCTGAAACACCAAAATAAAGAGCAAGTAAAAGCCATTGAACTCAGAAGTAGAAGAGAATTAGAAGGAATAGTTTAAAAAGAAACTGAAGTAGAGAGAGAAGAGATTGAATAACCAAAAGAGGGCGCTCTGAAAGGTTTAGAGAGACTTATATCTCCACTTAAATTTGACTTGGAAAAACCACCACCTCCATTTCCTGAAAGGCTTCGACAACAAAAGTTGGATAAATAATTTTCAAAATTCTAAAAAATTTTAAGAAGCTTAAAATTAATATTCCGTTTGCTGAAGCTCTAAAACAGATGCCAAGCTATGTAAAGTTTATGAAGGATATTCTTAACAAGAAAAGGAAGTTTGAAGATAATGAAATAGTTGCACTTAGTGAGGAGTGCAATGCTATAATTCATAAAAAGCTCCCTGAAAAGTTTAAAGATCCTGGTAGCTTTACAATTCCATGTGCAATAAGAGACAGATTTTATGGAAAAGCTTTATGTGATTTAGGAGCAAACATCAACCTTATGCGATTATCAATATTTAAAAGATTGAGATTAGGAGAAATAAACCCTACTACTGTAACTCTATAGTTAGCAGATCGTTCAATCACATGTCCTACAGGAGTTATAGAATATGTCCTAGTGAAAGTGGATCAATTTATCTTTCTTGTTGATTTCGTTATGCTAGATATGATGAAAATAAAGAGATACCTATCATTTTGGGGAAACCTTTCCTAGACACTGGAAGAGCAATGATAGATGTGTAGAATGGAGAATTCACTATGTGTGTCAATGATCAAACAATTATATTTAATATTTCCAAATCAATGAAATACCCTACAAAAAATAAAGATGATGAATGTTATAGAATGGATGTTATAAGATACTTAAGTGAATGTCATTTCAAAGCAATGCATGAAGATAAATCCAAATTAAAAGAGTTGGAACATGAACATGAAGAGGAATTAGATCAATATGAAGAGTTATAAAAGGAGGATTCAAATTATATTCAAGAAAGTTTTGAAGTTTTGGACATGATAGAAGAAGATACATCTTTTTGTCTATCAATTAAAAAACCTCCCAAGCTTGAGTTGAAGTTGCTTCCTGAACATTTGAAGTATGCATTTTTAGGTGATTCCTCAACATTACCTGTCATAATTTCCTCAAAATGAACTATGGAAGAAGAAGATAGTTTGGTGGAAACTTTAAAGAGTTATAAGAAAGTCTTTGGAAGGACAATTGCTGATATAAAAGGAATCAGTCATTCAATCTGTATGCATAGAATTCATATGGAAGAAAACTGCAATCCCATGGATGATCCTCAAAGGAGATTGAATTCTACTATAAAAGAAGTTATCAAGAAAGAAATTTTAAAGTGGTTAGATGTTAAAATTATCTACCTTATTTGAAATAGTGCATAAGTTAGTCTAATTCACTACGTTCCTAAGAAAAGAGGAGTGACTGTAACTTTAAATGAACATAATAAGTTAATAAAACCAAGACAAGTCACAAGATGGTGAATATGCATTGATTAAAGAAAATTAAATCTCACCACTAGGAAAGATCATATTTCACTACCCTTTCTAGATCAAATGTTGAATAGACTAGCTGTGCATAAATACTTTTATTTTTTGGATGGATATATTGGTTATCACCAAATAAAAATGGCTCCTGATGAGAGAAAATAACTTTTACCTGTCCTTATGGTACATTTTCTTTTAGAAGAATGCCCTTTCGTTTATGTAATGCACCTGCTACATCTCAAAAATGCATGATGACTATCTTTTATGATTTAATTGAGAAAGAGATTGAAGTTTTTATGATTTGTCAGTGTTTGGAACTTCATTTGAAACATGTTTAGAACATCTATCAAAAGTTCTTAAGTACTGTGAAAAAACAAATTTTATCCTTAATTGAGAAAAATACCAATTTATGGTAGCAGTAGGAATAGTTTTGGGACATCAAATTTCAAAAAATGGTATGGAAGTAGACCCTACAAAAATTCAAGTGATCATTAATTTACCTCACCCAACAAGTGTGAAGGAAATTAGGAGTTTTTTAGGACATGCTGGATTCTACATGCATTATATTAAAGACTTTTCAAAAATTGCCAAGCCTCTATGTCATTTACTTGAAAAATATGTAATTTTGAATTTTGATAAAGAGTGCCTAAAAGCTTTTGAATTATTAAAATAAAACTTAGTCATTGCACCAATTATTATTTCACCAGATTGGGTAAAACCTTTTGAATTAAGGTGAGATGCTAGTGATTATGCTATTGGAGCTATTTTAGGACAAAAGCATGATAAATTTTTAAATTTATCTACTATGGTAGTAGAATTCTTAATGAATCTCAAATTAATTATATTACAATTGAGAGAGAGTTATTAGCACTAGTATAGGCTTTTGATAAATTTAGATCATATTTAATTGAAACTAAATGTATTGTGCATACAGATCATTCTGCAATTAAGTATTTAATGAAAAAGAAGGATGTAAAACCAAGACTGATAAGATGGATTCTTCTTTTACAAAAAATTGACTTTGAAATAGTAGATAGGAAGGGTGCTGAGAACCAAATTGCTGATCATTTGTCCAGACTTGAGCTAGAGAAACCGCTTAGTTTTGAAAAAGAAATTAATGAACATTTTCCAGATGAAGAATTTTTCAATGTTAATGAGTGGGGTGTTCCATAATATGCCGACATTGTGAATTTCATTGTTAGTAATATTATATCCTATGGAATGACATACCAACAGAAGAGGAAATTTTTATCTGAAGCTAAGACTTATTTTTGGGATGACCCATTTTTATATAAATGAGGAAATGATCTTATTATTCTAATATGTGTGCCTTTAGAAGAAACTTATGAAATTATCGAAAAATGTCATAATTCTAATTTTTGGGGATATTTTGATATTAATAAAATATCATACAAAATTTTACAATCTGGATTTTATTGGTCTATAATCTTTAGAGATGTTAACACTTATATCAAAACTTATGATTGATGTCAATGAGTAGACAATAGTTCTAAGAGGAATGAGAGGCCCCTCAATTATGTGTTAGAAGTTGAGATATTTGATGTTTGGGGATTAGATTTCATGGAACCATTTGCACACTCTCTTGGAAATTTATATATATTATTAGCTGTAGATTATGTATCCAAATGGAAAGAAGCTATTGCTTTACATTAATGTGTTGCTCAACGTGTTGCAAAGTTTTTAAGAACGAATATTTTTTGTAGATTTTGGATGCCGAGAGTAATCATAACTGACGGGGGAATTCATTTTATAAATGCAATAATGGAGAAGTTATTAAAGAAATATCATATAAACCATATAATTTCTACTGCTTATCATCCTTAGACAAGTGGTTTGGCTGAATTATTCAATCAGGAAATTAAAAGAATATTGCAAAAATCTGTAAATCTAACCAAAATGGATTAGTCTATCAAACTTGACTATGCTTTGTGTGCTTATATGACTGCATATGGAACTCATATAAGAATGTCCCCATACAGGCTAATATTTGGAAAAGCTTGTCACTTACTAGTTGAAGCTGAGCATAAAACATATTGGGCTATTAAATAATTTAATTACAACTTAAAGGATTCTAGTGAGAAAAAGGTTATTGCAATTAAATGAGCTTGAATAGATAAGGAATGAATCTTATGAAAGTGCTAAGATTTACCAAGAAAAGATGAAGATGTGGCATGATCAGAGGATTCTCACTAAAAATTTTCATCAATGACAACAATTTTTGCTTTACAATGCAAGGTTAAGATTATTTCTAGGCAAACTTAAGTTCAGATAGATGGGCCCATTTGTTGTGATGAAAGTTTATCCCTATGGATCTGTGGATATCAAAGGTCCTAAAATTGACAAAATATTCAAAGTGAATGATTACAGACTAAAATCCTACTTTTTAGGTGACCAACTTAAATTAAATGATTTTTTGATGTTGGGTCAACTAGAATAAGCACTGGTTACGTCGGTCTGACGACGTTAAACTAAGCACTCTGTGGGAGGCAACCAATATTAATATGTGTGTTTGTTTTTATTGTTATGTTGTTGTGTGTGATTTAAAAAATTGTAGTATTTTTTATTATATATTGAGTTAGTGATTATTCTAAGACCTTTAAAGATAACTTAGACATGTTAGAACCAATGTTTGTATGTTAAGTTGACCTGTGCTAAATTGATCACTGGCGCTTAAGTGTGGAAGTTTAAACATGTGCTAAATTCAAATTTGAGAAGTTTTAACCGAGTATTGGTTAGCTTTGACGTGAGATACAGTTCTAAGACGTGCCTAAGAGTTATATGAAGAGTTTAGAGCCTAAATAGAAGGGTTATGTAAGGTTCTTTTATCACAATTCAATTTTAACCCTAAATCCTAATTGAAATGGGAGCATTTTGAGAAAAATGTTAACTTGGGAGAGTGATTTGAAGAAGAAGGAGGAAGTAATGAGAAAGAAGTTTGTTAGTCAGAGTGCACAGGAGTTATATAACATTTTCCTCGCCGTTAGTATCGAATGGATAGTGGAGAAAATCACTAAGATTGAGGTTGACGTGGCTTCAATTGAGGCAAAAGTGATGGAAGTTAACATGCATCTGGATCACATGGGATGGCAACTTAAGATGCAGTTTAGTCAAACTAATTTTATAGAAGTAGTGGATAATGTAATGTATCTAAAAAATAAGTGGATTGAAGAAGATTCAACTAGAGTTATTAACCATCTTCTGTTCTCTCAGATATACATTCCAAATGCTGAAGGAGAAACTAATGATAGGCCAGAATCCATTCCATCAACTAGGGAATGGAATTAAGTTCATGCTTTAGAGTTTGTGTGTTTAGTGTTTGTTTAATGTTAAGTGTGTTTTTTGTGTTTTTATTCTATGATTGTATAGTGTTTGTGTTAGAAATTTTGTCATCCGAGACTATTTGGATAGAGAATTTATGTATTAAAAAACATTTGTAATCGTTTGTGAATTAATATAAGTGTTTTGTTTGTGTGAAATTTTGTGTTATTGTGTATTGAATTGAATTAGTTAAGATTGGTGAATCATGAGTAAGAGGAAAGTTAAGAAGGAAGGAAACAATAAATAAAGTGATATGATACCATGTAGGGTTGGTTGACTTAGTCTAGGAGTTCATTTCACTTAAATAAAAAAAATCAAAATTTATGCACTAGCGCCTAAGCGCCAAAACCCAAGCTTAAATGCTGCCTAAACCGACCGAACTTTTTTGTAAATCAACAATTACAAGAATTTGATGACGCTACTAGAAGATTTAAATTCCAGCAATGATGCCAAAAACTTGACTGCGACTTTATATATATATATGTTTGACTTAATAAAGATGTATAGATACAATTTTCAATAATGTTAAAGTCAAATTTGTCAACACAAGTATACGTATCGCTCAAGTAATATAGGGCTCTAATGGAGTCATAGATATCAATCCCACAGGGAGAAATAGAATATTACGGACTAAGATTTAATAAAAAGTAATACTTCGACTACAACGTCGTTCAAGTTGCTTATTTGTCACTAATAGACAATTGAAATAAGTAGATAATTTGGATAATAACTAATTATAGAAAATAACGTTTAATTATGATATTCAATATATAAGAAAACATCCTTATCCTTGCCAAGAAATTATAGTGAATGGATAAAATGAATTAGTTCAATTTATATTGTGCCAAATAGGAGCATACCTATTCTTTACCCTTTGGTCCAGACATAAAGAACATTGACTAATCCTATGCTTGGTTACTGATTCTGCGG
>JXCR01148907.1:149087-161548 GCA_002079205.1 Phalaenopsis hybrid cultivar
AAACATTTTCATGGCTTCACCAATTCAAATCACCATTTCACAAATCTCGATACAAGGAGAAAGACAGAGAAAACTACTCAGAACTCATAGGGAAAGCACAACACAACTTGAAATTCATATATAAACTCAAAGCCATACAAACTATACTAAGTAAATAACTTATCTCTAAATTTCTCCCAAAAAACACTCCTCGAAGTTCCTCTGAATCTCTTCCTTTCTTTATAGCACACAGAATTCATCTTCGAAGTAGTAAGGAGGAAGAAATCTCTCACTTCCCCTCCACTCTTACAATTTCTTGAAGAATTCCTCACAGTTATACGCTCNCGGATTAAATCTTTAGATTGAAAAGATTATAAAAAAAAAAAAGTAGAAAAGAAAATTCTTGTGTCTGCCTAGAGATAAGCAGGGATCTCTATTTACTGGAGTTATATATGCTGGATTGCTGTTTTCAGAATAACTTTTGCATAATATGTTAGTGATGCATGGTTATTATTTCATCATGGAAGTTTGTGTTGACATTTGTGACAAACTTAATTAATTCGCTGTGTTTCTTTTTTCTAAGCTGGATATATCATTGAACTTAGCTAACTATTTGGTTAGCATTTAGATGNGTTTTTATTTTATTTTTATGAATTTTCTACACAAAGATATGGATTTTTGAAGTTTAAGAGTTANATCCATTGTATATGTCACATAACCATCGATCCCGCCGTCGGCGGCCTCGATGGCCTACTGGAGAATTTTTCCTGTAGCCTCAGGAAAAGATCGCCGTCGGCGGCCTCGATGGCGCCGTCAGCGCCCTAGTGCAATTCTCCACATTTTGGTCCTTTTTGCTCCAAATTCGCTNAATGTACAAGATTTTATTTTTGCTTCAAATAATAGAGCGAAGTGACACTTTCATTAACTAAAGTGTCAATAGGTTATATAAACTATTCATGTATAAATACCTTCTTTAACAATTTTATAATATAAAACATGACGTAAAAGTTGATATAAAATAGAAAAGAATGTGGTCTGATACCTAACATAAAGGACAATTTCTAATGATTTGTTGTAATAATTAAACATAAAAATTACAAATAAAATATTATAACTCAAATCAAAATTTAAATTTTAAAGCATAGATAAGCTAATAAAGTCTCGTGTTTGATAAAACAACTTAAATTAATTCAATAGTCCTTTATTCCCTCTCGCTANCATGTACAAGATTTTATTTTTGCTTCAAAGAATAAAGCGAAGTGACACTTTCATTAACTAAAGTGCCAATAGGTTTTATAAACTATTCATGTATAAATACCTTCTTTAACAATTTTAATATAAAGCATGACGTAAAAGTTGATATAAAATAAAAAAGAATGTGGTCTGATACCTAACATAAAGGACAATTTCTAATAGTTTGTTGTAATAATTAAACATAAAAATTACAAATAAAATCTTATAACTCAAATCAAAATTTAAATTTTAAAGCATAAATAAGCTAATAAAGTCTCGTGTTTGATAAAACAACTTAAATTAATTCAATAGTCCTTTATTCCCTCTCGCTAAATTGTGAACTGGACTGACTGTTTTGCTTCAGCGCTTAAAAGCACGCTCCAGCAAAGTGATGTGGGCATCACGCGCTTTGCATGTAATGCACACTATTAAAAATATTATTTAACACATAATTTGTAAAATATCAGTTGATATAAAAAGGGTCGAACCTAGAATTTTTTTTTAGTCAGGGCACATATAACCATTTAAGAGATTTATAAGGGGGATGAATTACTTATTTTAGTGAAAAACACATTAAAAAATTAAATATATCATAGAGAAAGAAATCCTAAATTTTTAGGGGTAACAAGGGTAATGCTAATATAATAGTATGTTTGTTTTCTATTTTCCAACTTGAGAATTTTGAATAACTAGGTCATTGATTGACTAAGGATGTAAGTGAACAAATGTGCTNATTAAATATATCATAGAGAAAGAAATCCTAATTTTTTAGGGGTAACAAGGGTAATGCTAATATAATAGTATGTTTGTTTCCTATTTTCCAACTTGAGAATTTTGAATAACTAGGTCATTGATTGACTAAGGATGTAAGTGAACAAATGTGCTATGTGAAAAACTAGTAGTAATGTAGAGCTCATTTATATCATTTATTTAAATAAATAAGCAAACTTCAGTAAAATATTTAAGCCCTAACATATAAATGAATATGGTCGAATATCAACCTTTTCATTTGATTATATTAGTGAATATTCTTGTTTATTATTTCAAAAGTAGCCTTCTAAGAGCTCAATAAAAAATACTTTTAATTATCATTTGGCTAGTTATTTTAGGTTATAGTGCCAATTTTTTTTGCATTTTTGTACATTTTTATAATTGTATCGAATCTTAGANTTAAGAGCTCAATAAAAAATACTTTTAATTATTATTTGGTTAGTTATTTTAGGTTATAGTGCCAATTTTTTTTGCATTTTTGTACATTTTTATAATTGTATCGAATCTTAGANACCGAAAGATATGGTTACGAAAAATGCTTGAGAGATGCTTCGGAGTGGTTCAGATAGTGTGAGATAGTTTGGAATTTATATGTCTGGTGCTCTTTTAATTCTGCTCTCTTCTGTTTTATCACACTTAGGTATCGATTTCTTATCAATACAATTCCAAACAAAGTTATTATTATTATTATTATATTATTGCAATCCCAAACAAACTTGATGTCAACTAATGCTTTCTTAGCTCCTAGACATGGATTCGATAGTTTTCTATCATATTTTATTTAAAATCTATTATGAGGTCCAGTTGCTTTTGATAGGCATAATAAATTGTGTGGATTGTGCAACTGTTGAAAAGGTTATTAACTTAAGATTGAGTAGGATCTAGCTGACACTGTAAGCCATTAGTGAGTTATGCAGAGCTTCTTTGAAATTTCTGTTTTATCCTGGATCCTGGAGATCTAGGATTAAATCCTTAGATTGAAAAGATTAAAAAAAGAAAAGAAAAGAAGAAAACAAAATTCTTGTGTCTGCCTAGAGATAAGCAGGGATCTCTATTTACTGGAGTTATTTATGCTGGATTGCTGTTTTCAGAATAAGTTTTGCATAATATGTTAGTGATGCATGGTTATTATTTCATCTTGGAAGTTTGTGTTGACATTTGTGACATACTTAATTAGTTCGCTGTGTTTCTTTTTTCTAAGCTGGATATATCATTGAACTTAGCTAACTATTTGGTTAGCATTTAGATGCTGATTAATTTGCATAGTACGAGGAAAAAATACATACATGATAATCTTAAAGTTAATTCTTGTGTCTTACTGCTTTAACCATGAGGGTTTCATCTCATGCTGACTTACAGGTTGCAGGTTTTGGCTAATAGTGCACTGGCAACCATTTTAGTTCTGCTAGTTGCTATGAGTACTTGGGGCCAGGACAGGTGCTTGGACACAAATGATTCAACCTTTTTAACTTTTCTAATTGGGGGCATTATTGGACACTATGCTTGTTGCAATGGGGACACCTGGTCTTCGGAGATTGGGATGCTTAGTAATGCTCAACCTAGACTAATAACAACCTTCAAGGTATAGAACTATATGGTTCTTTTACAGCTACTCATTTCTTTTATCAGCATTCTAAAATAAGAGGGACATAATGATGCGTTGTCTTTCAACATCCTGTCACTTGAGACCATGATATCCCAATTTAAAGCAAAAGAAGACCTCATGTCCTGCTTTTATTTATTTTCTTATGCTTCTAATGATAAAAATATTAATTTACTACAAATTTCATATATTTACAAGCATGGACATACTAAATGTATATTTGATTCAATTTGGAGGTATAGATACAATTTGTCTTGGAAGAACACTATTTCTATAGATATGATGGTTAATATATTTATATCCAAATTAATTATATAGGAGCATCCATCTATCTCTACTAGGGCATATTTACAAAAACTAGGGCACGCCCATTCAATCATATGTACCTACATGGACACAGTTTAATACCAGTGTTATCAAAGCGCAAAATGCAATGCAATGTACAAGATTTTATTTTTGCTTCAAATAATAGAGCGAAGTGACACTTTCATTAACTAAAGTGTCAATAGGTTATATAAACTATTCATGTATAAATACCTTCTTTAACAATTTTATAATATAAAACATGACGTAAAAGTTGATATAAAATAGAAAAGAATGTGGTCTGATACCTAACATAAAGGACAATTTCTAATGATTTGTTGTAATAATTAAACATAAAAATTACAAATAAAATATTATAACTCAAATCAAAATTTAAATTTTAAAGCATAAATAAGCTAATAAAGTCTCGTGTTTGATAAAACAACTTAAATTAATTCAATAGTCCTTTATTCCCTCTCGCTAAATTGTGAACTGGACTGACTGTTTTGCTTCAGCGCTTAAAAGCACGCTCCAGCAAAGTGATGTGAGCGTCACGCGCTTTGCATGTAATGCACACTATTAAAAATATTATTTAACACATAATTTGTAAAATATCAGTTGATATAAAAAGGGTCGAACCTAGAATTTTTTTTTAGTCAGGGCACATATAACCATTTAAGAGATTTATAAGGGGGATGAATTACTTATTTTAGTGAAAAACACATTAAAAAATTAAATATATCATAGAGAAAGAAATCCTAAATTTTTAGGGGTAACAAGGGTAATGCTAATATAATAGTATGTTTGTTTTCTATTTTCCAACTTGAGAATTTTGAATAACTAGGTCATTGATTGACTAAGGATGTAAGTGAACAAATGTGCTATGTGAAAAACTAGTAGTAATGTAGAGCTCATTTATATCATTTATTTAAATAAATAAGCAAACTTCAGTAAAATATTTAAGCCCTAACATATAAATGAATATGGTCGAATATCAACCTTTTCATTTGATTATATTAGTGAATATTCTTGTTTATTATTTCAAAAGTAGCCTTTTAAGAGCTCAATAAAAAATACTTTTAATTATTATTTGGTTAGTTATTTTAGGTTATAGTGCCAATTTTTTTTGCATTTTTGTACATTTTTATAATTGTATCGAATCTTAGAGATAAAAGTATGATGAAAGTATCAAATAAATAATAAGATATATAAATGAAAATTGATTGTTTTATAAATATTTAAATTTCAACGAAAATATCGATAATACTTAAGTGTGTTTTGTTAGCTTTGATTAAAAATAATGTATCAATTTATTTTTAATATGGTTATATATTTAAAACATTAGCATCAAATATATTGGTTGTACTCAATTAAAGGTCAAACTTGATAAGAGAACTAATAAACAAATGTGGGCAACATTTGAAACTCATCATCAAAGTTAGTGAATGAACTTGAGCATTGTAAGGCTTCACTAGGTTAATTTTCAACCCTTTTCCATCAATTGATCATGTAAATGATTTAGAGTTTTCCAAGTAGGGTTGATCAATGGCGAGCTAACTAACTCCTAGTTTGGTAATCATTGAACATTATCTTATATGACATAGGTTTGGTAATTCTTATTTAAGTTTAGCTCACTTGCTTAGGGTTTATTTTGGTCTTTTTCTTCAAGGTGGTTGGGGAATCCAACCAAAACTATCCAAATTGTCAAATATCTAATGTTCTAAGTTTTTGTTGAATCCAAATATACCCATAGACAGTGTCGGTCCTTCTCACAAGGCTCATTGAAAAAAAGTAGAAAAAGATAGAAAAAGAAGAAATTTGACGAAGCTAGAGAGAGAAGTCCTAGAATTTTCCACTAGATTGTCAAAAGTATTTACTTGTGTACAAATGATCTGGAGATCTAAAATTTCTTTTTGGATTTCCTATTTATTGCTTTATATCAAGATTAATGCAGTAAATAAAAGCTATTTTTAAATCATAAAAAGTAGTGGCCTAAAGTACGTTAATGTACATGCAAAAACTTATTGGATGTAGTTGGCAATTTATTAGATGAAGGCACAGTTTGCTTGAAAATTTTATTGAATTATCAGATGAAGTCACCAATTTGATGGATGAAGTTGTCAACTTGCTTATTGAAGGAAGACTTGCAGAAGATTAAACTTTGTGCCAAGAAATTATTATTTAAAAAATTATATAATAATTATATAGCACCATTCAAATTTTTTGAGCATTTTCTAGATGGTATTTGTATTGAAATTCAATACTAGAAGAATTGTGCATAATATCATGCTCCTAATTCATAACTTGGAGCTATATTCTCCATGATGGGGATGATTATCATTAATCATAACTAATCAAGATTCTCATCATTGAATGTTCTCCCAAAATTCATGAAAGAAGCGTTTTTAGTATTTTCCCAATGATGATTTGGTTATTAGTAAATTATAATTGCAAAGATTTACATTCAAAATCAAGCTCGTAATCATTAAGATAAATACTTGAATCCTTATGCTAATGATTGGTTTAGTTATTAGAATATCATAATCAAAGATCCTTTGAAAAATACCTTATTAAATTCCAATGTAAATACATTTTATATTGGCATAATTGTTACAAATCTATAAATCATAAATGAAATGATTCCATTTAAATTTTCTACTCTTAAGAAAAAGTGTGCTTGTGCAATCATGTGCGTTCACATCCAAAAAGAGCAATCCCCATCCATTTCCAGTAGTAGTATTCCAATGAAGGCAAATATAAGTTTGAGTAATGCTCGTGAAGAGTTAATGTCATATAAAATGTGTACATATGACTAGAAAAATCTCATGTTAGTAATATTTGTCCTCTTGACCAATTTTTGGCTTGATTGTGATGATGCTAGTATATTTTGATTATAAACAAAGTTTAGAAGTTCTTAATGACTAAGTTTGAGTTAAGGTTAATTTTTTTCTCTTAAGCATGTTTTTCAATCGTAGTCTGTAATGCCTCGTTTGCATAATGTTATAGATGTTTACTATCTATAATCTTTTGACTAGGTTGAACTATATCCTCACTGGCCAAGTAGAACAGGGCATTTGAAAACTTGAAATGAAGATAATTTGATAAGGCATGAAACTCTCTACTAGTTAAGATTCTTAATGACTAAGTTTGAGTTATGAGTAGTAAAATATGATAAGGCATGAAACTCTCTACTAGTTAAGGTTAATTTTTTTCTCTTCAAGATTTTTTTCAGCCCTAGTCTGTGATGCCTTGTTTGCATAATGTTACAGATGTTTACTATCTAGAATCTTTTGACTATGTTGAACTATATCCTCACTGGCTAAGGAGAACGGGGCATTTAAAACTTGGAATGAAGATAATTTGATATCTTGATTTGATTCTTATTATTCCTTCATTATCTACTTTGAGTCATTTGTGATATTTTTATTCCTCGATTCAAATTGCTACTATAAAAGCAAATCATCTTTGAGCCTATAGACTATTTTTAATTAAAATTTATTTTTTTGCAATTGAGTGAGTTAATTACTCTTAAAGGCTTGCACCTATAAGAATATTCAGACTTGATCATAAAGTCCTTATAAGAGGATGAAATGTTTAGGTAGTGTCTTATCTAATATTAAACACGCCTCCTTAAAAATCAAATTGATTACTTTACTCCTATGCCTATATTATTGGAGAAAGGTGGCGTTTTAGAGGCCAAAACTAATTGATAAATTAGTATTTTCATGAGGTTATTTAGGAAGAGCGTGTGAAAGCTTTGACCATCTGCATAAGCAAAATGTTTATATTACTTATACACCCATTTTTTCAAGGATGAATATGCCAGCCAGATTCAAGATGGAATTCATTACTCGGTCTTGCGGCAGAACTCGTTGGTCGAGTTCAAGATTGACTAGCCAACCAGGATTAAGGTGGACTCTTTAGATTGTCTTAAGGAAAACTCACCAGCTTGGATTAAGATAGTGCTTGCTAGACTTATGGTGAACTTTTCAACCGACTAAACATAAGCATGATCACCCATGCTTAAAATTTATTTGTCAACTTCTTCAGGAGAACCAATAACTTCTTTCTAGTGTCGATCAACCNTCTGGGAGGGGGGCAGTAGCAGAGTGAACGACGGAGAGGGAGTTGCAGCTTGCTGTGAGGGAGGCAACAGATGTTGTAATGGCTTGCAAGGAAGCAGCAGTGGAGCTGTCGGCAGTCTGGGAGAGCAGCAGGCCTGGGGTAGTCTGCAAGGAGGCTGTAGAAGAAGTGGTTGCACTCTGGGAGAGGATCAAGAAGGCGACAACCTGCAGGGAGGTTGCAGGTAGACTAGCGGCCTGAGGGAAGAACAGGGTTGCAGTAACCTGCAAGGAGGATGCTAGAGGTGTGCCGGTGCTCTGGAAGAGTGGGAGGGAGGCAAGGATGTTCTCGGCTGCATTGTTAGAAGGGATGGAACGTCGGCGACCTGCAGGATTGCGAGTAGTAGTCGGAACAACGAAGATAATCACCACCTCGGATAGGGTTACAACTGGAGCACCTTCCTCATCGTCGGATACAACTCTCAAGAGGGAAACTTTTAGATAAAACTGAATTTATATTTCAAAATTAAGACTCCTAACTCTAGACACATCAACTCCTAACATTTAAATTAAAAAAGAAGAATAAAATAAAATCAAGATCTCAGATTGTTAGGAAATGTTTAAATTAAGGAAGGAGAATAAAATCTAGATTTAGGCTTTTAACAAAGGATTTAAATTAAGAAAGGGTCTCGGAAGGGAAATAGAAAGAGGAAGAAAGGAAAGAAAATAAAGGAAGAAAGGAAAGAAAGGAATGAGGAAGGAGGGGGCGGTGGGGCCCCCCTCCAAGAGGACAGGCCGGTCTAGCTGGGCTGGACCTGCCCCCAGCGTGTCCTCCATAAACCCCGCGTCAGTCTCCTAGGGTTGGGAGAGCTTTGACCTCAATTGTCGAAACATCTGGATCCTCTAAGTACGATGTAAGATCTGCAACATTGAATGTGGTTGAAATGTTGTAGTCCTTTGGTGAGTCAATATTGTATGCATTGTTATTGAGTTTTCGCAAAATTTCGAAAGCTTCGTTTGCTCTAGGCTCGGTTTTCTGAAAGCTCCTACGGGGAATCGTTCCATTTTTAACCAAATCCAAACGAGGTCGTCTTCTTGAAATGTCACATTTTTTCTCAATTAGTTTACTTGTGCTTGATATATATATTTTTTTTGTTTAGCAATCTCGTTGCCAACCTCTTCATGTATTTGCTTTATTTCTTGAACCCGCTATGTGGCATCTTGGCTGGGTTCTAGCATTGGCAGGAGTGAGGCCAAATCAAGCAGTGTAAGCAAATTGCGGCCGTAGATAATCTTGAATGGACTGCTTGTCGTTGTCTGACTCGTGGATTTGTTGTAGGCAAATTTTGCTTGAGCTAGAATGAGATCCCATTGTTTGATATTTTTTCCCACGAAACATCACAGTAGGATTCCCAAAATTCTATTCACTACTTCAATCGACCGTCTGTTTGTGGATGTGCTGCTAAACTGAATTGGAGCTTGGTGCCTAACTTTCCTCAAGGTACGCAAAAAATGGCTCCGAAGTATGATATCTCTGTCAAAGGTAATGGTTTTGGAAATCCCGTGTAACCTGAAAATCTCCCTAAAGTATGAGTAAGTGATATAAAGGGCGTCCGGTGTGCGGTGTCAATGTACGAAATTTGTCATTTTTTTAAATCGGCCCGGAACAACCATTACAAAATCTTTATTCATTTATGTCCTGGGGTAACCTATTACGAAGTCCCTGCTGACATCCACCAGGGTGCTTCTAGTACAGGCCACGATGCATACAACCATATATTCCGCCCTCTTGTTTTTTTCAAATGGCAAATCTTGCATTGTCGGACATGTCACTCTACATCCCTTGTTAGTCGAGCCCAGAAGAAGTGTTTTTTTATGAGGATGAGGGTTTATTTCTGTCGAAATGGTCTGCGAGGCCTCCATTATGGTTCTCTTGTACAATTGCTTCTCTTAATGAGCATCTTAGAATGTATAGTTTATTGTGGTAGAACAAGTAATCGCCTGCCTGGTAGTACTAACTAGTAAGCTTTTCCTGAAATTGTTCCCAGATCTCTTTGAAGTCTTTGTGTGCTGTGTATAGGTCTTTTTTGATCTCAAACCCTATGACGCTTGTTTGCATAGAAGTGATTAATAAGTGACGTCTGCTTAGTGCATCTGTGACGCGATTCTGGCCCAGTTTTGTGTTTAAGTTCAAAATTGAATGATGCTAAAAATTCTACCCAAGTTGCGTGTCGACCTTTCATGTTACTCTGGTTAAAAAATTTCAAGGTTTCATGATCGGTAAATAAGCTGAACTCACTTGTTAGTAGGTAGTGGCTTCAGTTTTCGAGGGCTCTAACAATTGCATAGAATTCTTTGTCGTAGGTTGAGTATTTCTCTTGGACTGGTTGAGTTTGTCGCTAAAACAAGCAATGAGGCGACTATCCTAGCTCAGTACGACCATGTTTAGATGCCTGTTGCATCACATTCTACTTCGAACAGCTGTGTAAAATCTGACAACGCTAGAACTGGTGCTTGAGTTACTTTTTTTTTTAGTGTGTCAAAGCTAGTATGAATGGTGCTTGGCCAAGTGAATTCTCTGCTTTTTAAAAGCTCGGTGACGGGAGCAGTAACAGTGCTAAAATTTTTAATGAAGTGACGGTAGAATGATGCTAACCCCAAAAAATCTCTTAGTTCAGGGAACGATCGCGGTGTGGTCTAGCTTGTAATGACTTCGATTTTTGTCGGGTTTATTTGAATGTCTGCGCTGGATACAATGTAACCCAAAAGGCATAATTGATTTGTCATGAAAGTGTTTTTTTTTTTTGATGGACATTCCGGAGTACTTCGAATGTGTTTGTCAAGTGTTGTACATGTTCCTCTTCAGAATGAATGTATACTAATATGTTGTCAAAGTAAAGTACGACAAATTTTTCAATCAAGTTGCAAAATACCTGATTCATTAATCTCATGAATGTGTTGGGTGCATTTGACAGACCGAAAGGACTAACCACTCGTATAGTCAATCTTATGTCTTTAAGGCAGTCATCCATTCGTTGTCTGGTCTCATCCGTATTTGGTGGTATCCACTGCGTAAATCGATTTTTGAGAACAGAGTGGCTCCATAGAATTGGTCTAAAAGGTCGTCTAGTCAAGGTATTGGGAATCGGTATTTGATAGTTATTTTCTTGACGACTCTGCTATTCATATGCATTCTCCATGATCCATCATTTTTAGGCATTATTAGGGCGGGCGCTGCGCACAGACTTATACTTTCTCTAACTAACACTTTGGTGAAGAAATCTCGTACTTGTCGTTATAGATCCTCTTATTTCATTGGTCTTAGCTTGTATGCAGGTCGATTTGGTAGGATTGAACTTGGTGTAAGGTTTATAGCATGCTGGATGTCCCTCAACGGTGTTAGTCCCTCTGGCATACTGTCTGTCATGACGTCTTGTAAGTTCTGTGGTAGAGGTTGTAGGCGTGCTGGTATTAAGTTTTCTTCCTTGGACCCGTTGAATAGGTCTAGGGCTAGTGTCATCGGTGCTTCTCGAACCGACTTCATAAACATGGTTCTTAGAACAATTATTTCCTCGGTATTGTTTACTTTTCTTGCATCCTTACTTATTAGTAATACGATGTGTTTGCCATCATTCTTGAATGACTATGTGTTTCTAAACTCATCATGTTGAGCTTTACGATTCTATTGCCAAGGTCGTCCCGGTAAAATATGGCATGCGTCCATGGGAACAACATCACACCATACTTGTTCTGTTATTGAGTTGCCTATTGAGAACTCAATAAGGCATTGTTGATCTACTCGAATTTCATTCCTCTTTTTCAACCAAGTGAGGGTATAAGGTTGGGGATGCTTTTGTGTGGGTAATTCTAACTTTGTCACCATTAACGTTGATTCGACATTTTCACTACTGCCACTGTTGATTATCAGGCTGTAAACTTTACCTTTCATTATGCATTTCGTGTGAAAGATGATGTGTTTTAATCATAGCTAATCAAGTGCTGGTTCTGGCTATAAAACTTGTCGTATGACTTGTAATTCGCCTTCTTCCTCGGGGAGCTGAAGTGCTTCATCGATATTGTCGTCTGCCTCCTCATCCTCGCTTTCCTCCATAACACCTTGGTTTGTAAAAGAGACAATTTGGCTTATGGGACAGCTGGAGGCGATCTTGTCAAAATCTTTACATTTAAAACACGTTCTGGCTGGTGTGGGCCCGAATGAGCTTCCCTTCTCGAGTTTCTTATTGCTTTGTTTTGTTTTTGTATTCTCGGACGCTGGTTTCCCCATTCTTGGTGTGCCTTTGTCAATAGTTGTCGCTACTCGAATTGGTTTGTATGAGGCTTGCTACCGGAAGAAAGAGTGTTGTCTGACCTGCTTTTGTTGCTTTTCAACTTTCACTCAACGACCTATAGGGTTATAATTGAACTACATTGCTAATGGTGGGCTTCAGACCTCCAAGGTAGCTGGCAATTGTATGATCCTCTTGTTCGACCAAGTCACATTTTATTTGTAA
>JXCR01148907.1:161938-199191 GCA_002079205.1 Phalaenopsis hybrid cultivar
GGTGGCACTCTGGAAGAGTGGGAGAGAGGCAGGGAGCTGCTGATTTGATTGTTGGAAGGGTTGGAACGTCGACGAGCAGCAGGATTGTGGGTAGTAGTTAGAACGGCGAAAATAAGCACTTCCTCGGATGGGGTTACAGCCGGAGCATCTTTTTTGTCGTCGGATACAACCCTTAAGAGGGAAAACACTCAGATAAAACTGAATTCAGATCTCAAAATCAATATCCCTAACTCTAGACACAGCAACTCTTCCTTATAAGCGACTTGACTCAATTTTAGGAAACATTTAAATTAATAAAGGAGAATAAAAATAAAATCAAGATTTTAAATTTTTAGAAAATGTTTAAATTAAGAAAGGAGAATGAAATTAGGATTTAGGCATTCAGGAAAGGATTTAAATTAGAAAAGGGCCTAGGAATTAAAGTTAAAAGAGGAAGAAAGGAAAGAATAGGAAGTGATAATAAAAAAGGAAAGGAAAGAGGAGAAAGTAGTGGGAGGTGGGGCCCCCTTAAAGAGGACCAGCCGATCCAGTTGGGTTGGACCCGCGTCGAACGGGTCCCCCATGAGCCCTGCATCACCTCCAATGCTAGTGTGTTTACATAACTCCTTCCAGGGAACATAATGTAGCCGACGGTTAATAGAACTTTTATCCCGAAGGAACTTTCTGCGGCTTTTTTCAATGGCAAGGTGAATAAAGTTTGGCTCATCGGAGTGGGTTATATAATAGTTGGGCATGGCCAGCAAAGAAGTATTAATTAGCGAAGCATATTCCCCAGTAGTCCAGCTTGGCGTTGACTCTTTGGAGCAGCTTATCAAAGTCATTTTTAACTAATTTCTTGAGGGATAGTGGGATGCCAAGGTATTCAAAGTTCTCCTTCGTTGTGAATTTAAAATAACGAGTGATCCTCCTTTTTTTCCACATAGCCACGGCCTTACTGAAGAGAATGGCAGACTTAGTCTTTTCTTGAAGTGTGCATATAGTATTAATATATCAAAAAAAAGTTACAAAAAAGTACATAAGGGGCCTAGCCCTTCAAAACATGAGCACAGTCAAAAGAGATAGAAGGAAAAAAGAAAATGTGAGCTATCCACATTTTTAACAAAAAAGTTAACATGTATGGCATTTTGTGCACAAGTATGAGCAACTATATTTTTTGTTCTATCTATGTGTGTTGAAACAAAACCTGTTTGAAGGAATACAAAAGGAGAATTCCTCCAAGCCTTGCAGTTGTTCCTTCCTAGTGTCGGCATTTTTAGCTTGTTGAAGCGAAGATTTTGTATTTATGTTGTCACTTTCAATAATAATCCCGTGACTTCAAGCATCCATGGCTCCACATAATGTCTAATAGAGGATATAACAACATGCTCCACATGGGCAAAGTCTCAATGTTCAAAAGGTCGGCATATCGCTAGAAGGTCACCTTTCTCATCACGAATAGCAATACCAATGCCGCTCGAGTAGGATTGAAGAAGGGCCCAATCCACATTAATTTTGAGGCAATCAGGGGGGCATCAAAAAAGGGTTTTATAGTCTATCAGACTGATTAGTGTCCCATTGCTCCATAAGTCGAAATTTGTGTAGAGGTCAAGGCTTCAAGAGAAGAGGAAGCAAAAATAGTAGGGGTGTTGAAAGACAAACTTAGTCTTTCCTAGCCACCAGCGAAAGTACTTCTTAACAAACTTATTTTTCCAATTATTAATCTTGTTTTCTAGATCCGATAATCTAACATGGTTAGACAAGACTAAGACAGTCTCGTCCTTGAGCATCTTTATTGTGAATAAATAGTAGAAAAAATGATATTTCATTGGATTTTTTTCTATAGTAGATGGATGCTAAAGTACATGAGGCTCGCAAATGAATTCAAGATTGTTTGGGTCGAGATAACTCAGCAGATGTTGAAGATCTACTATTCACTGTTATGATAAAAGAAAGCAGATGATAAGTCCGCATTGATCTTTGTTACAATACCATTCGTCCTCTATTAAAGTATTAGGGAACTCACCAATCTTTGGTGCCTTAATCATGTAAGGGTTGTTGAAAATGTACATCATCTGAAATATCTTTACTCTCGTCAGCATCACCTTTGGAGGGTAAGTCTGCATACATTCTTGAAACCATTTACAACTCTTTCTTAATAACGCATTCACCATTGAGTCGGGATCAAGAAGTTGACGATTGAATGTGACTAGAAAGAGGTCCTGTTATAAAGAGAGAAGGTAGAAAGCATAATCAGATTCAAATAAACCCATAGCGATTACAAGTAGAAAAAAGCGAACATTTTGAGAAATGTCCAATTCAGGCTATTAGGTATATTTTGCTTTTAATTTGATTATTTTATTATTGATATGTTATAAGGATCCAATACTTCTCATTGTTCAAAATTAAGGTGGTTTAATTTAAAATTTTATCTTTGAAATTTGTATAAGTTGTAACTATTTCATTAGCTTTGTTTAAATAAAAACAAGTCACATGATAACGCAACGACATTTCATTACAATAAAGATGACTGAATTAAAATGTTTTCATTACTCAAGTAAAAGATCACTAGTTCTATTTTTTTTTTATATTGCAATTTGATATGAACGAGGCAAATCTCTGTAAGAATTATGGAATAAATAGTAGATTCGTCCATCAATACCAATTCAAAATGATAAAATCCTAAAAAATAAAAAATAAACACATACAATTCGAAAGGTAAACGATCTCTTCCAACCCATAACCCTCGATTCAATAAACCTATCATAAACACCTCATAACTCTATACATATGAAACCCTATTTATACTCCACAATAATAACTGACAAATAACTAAATTGTCCTATTAATCTTGCGCCAAACACAAGTCTTCAATTTATTTTGGTTGCCTTGATGTCAATTTAGTGGAGCACGAGGCAGAGAGTGCCTTAGTTGTTAGTCTAACATAACTCTTCTCCCATATGACACCTTTTCCTCAAGGTGGAAGAAAAAAAGTCCTGTTGGATCAAGTCGTATGACACCCACTCATAAAATGACATGAGTCTGGCTCTCACCGCGGCACTTAACTGAAATTAGTGACGAGTCATTAGCACTACATGAGGACTGCGCCTAACCAATATCCTGAGGTATCCATCTCTACAATAAACGATTCGCTGAAATTAGGTATCACCAACACTGATACACTTGTCTTCTTTAACTTCTCAATAGCCTAGGTCGCAGCTTCCCCCACTAAAAGTTATATATATTCAATTGCTTCTTCAGCAGCCATGCACTCAAATTGTAGTACTTCACAAACTTTCGGTAATATCTTATAAGTCCCAAAATTTATCTCAACCCCTTCAATATTATAGGTAGTCTCCAATCCAGCATAGCCACCACCTTTGTTGGATTCTCCGACACCCCGAGTACCGTCAACACCTTTAAATGGTCAATTTGGTCTTTCAAGTAACAGCCAAATAACATCTTAAATTTCTTCCTATAATCAATGACGAACCCTTACTGGACGTATGCAAAAAATTGCTCTTGTAAATTCCATTTCTTTGTGGTTTTGAAACACTCCAACAATCTGTCTTTGAATTGTTACCATATTTTGATTGATTGACGTTGTTCTCTCCATTGATATCACGCTAAAGTCTTCCCTTCCAAACACAAGGCCGTTGCCATCCATTTTTCTTCTTCTGTCAGCCCATTAACGACAAAGTATCCTTTCACACTATAAACCCAACCATAGACATCTACTCCTTCAATGACCGACATCTTAAGCTTTCTTATGCATGAATCTCCTCCCTAATTTCCTCTTCTGAAGCTCATTCCACCCATAAAATGGGGTTTGGGTTTCCTTGCCATACTTATTATTATTTTTTTTCTAAGATTGGCTCACCCCATAATCAGCTTGCTCGTCCCAATAAGCTCCTGAAGCTCCTTCCGTTTTGAAGGCTGTGGCGCGGTTGGATGATGTGCAATTCCATCTAAGATGATGTCGCTGAATCCGCTCCTAACTTTGCTCGATTTCTCATGATGTCGTGCTATTCCTTCCAAGTGTTTTCATTCAAGTGTGCTCTCAATTCATTCACATGATCTCGTTGCTCCAAATCCTCCTAAAGCAGCTACATTGCCCTAATGCCATGCAAATCCTTCAGATTGTTGTCTCTCGTGTCTGCTCTAAACACTATCGCTTAATCCCACGGCGGGCGTCGATAAGTTTGCATGAAGTTTAATGATCTTCTTTATTATTTTCTCCAGGACCATGAATCTTCCANTGTGCCTTAATCATGTAAGGGTTGTTGAAAATGTACATCATCTGAAAGATCTTTACTCTCGTCAGCATCACCTTTGGAGGGTAAGTCTGCATACATTGTTGAAACCATTTACAACTCTTTCTTAATAACGCATTCACCATTGAGTCGGGATCAAGAAGTTGACGATTGAATGTGACTAGAAAGAGGTCCTGTTATAAAGAGAGAAGGTAGAAAGTATAATCGGATTCAAATAAAACCCATAGCGATTACAAGTAGACAAAAGCGAACATTTTGAGAAATGTCCAATTCATGCTATTAGGTATATTTTGCTTTTAATTTGATTATTTTATTATTGATATGTTATAAGGATCCAATACTTCTCATTGTTCAAAATTAAGGTGGTTTAATTTAAAATTTTATCTTTGAAATTTGTATAAGTTGTAACTATTTCATTAGCTTTGTTTAAATAAAAACAAGTCACATGATAACGCAACGACATTTCATTACAATAAAGATGACTGAATTAAAATGTTTTCATTACTCAAGTAAAAGATTACTAGATCTTTTTTTTTATATTGCAATTTGATATGAACGAGGCAAATCTCTGTAAGAATTATGGAATAAATAGTAGATTCGTCCATCAATACCAATTCAAAATGATAAAATCCTAAAAAATAAAAAATAAACACATACAATTCGAGAGGTAAACAATCTCTTCCAACTCAATTCAATAAACCTATCATAAACACCTCATGACTCTATACATATGAAGCCCTATTTATACTCCACAATAATAACTGACAAATAACTAAATTGTCCTATTAATCTTGCACCTAACACAAGTCTTCAATTTATTTTGGTTGCCTTGATGTCAATTTAGTGGAGCACGAGGCAGAGAGTGCCTTAGTTGCTAGTCTAACATAACTCTTCTCCCATATGACACCTTTTCCTCAAGGTGGAAGAAAAAAAGTCTTGTTGGATCAAGTCGTATGACACCCACTCATAAAATGACACGAGTCTTGCTCTCACCGTCGACACTTAACTGAAATTAGTGACGAGTCATTAGCACTACATGAGGACTGCACCTAACCAATAGCCTGAGGTATCCATCTTTACAATAAACGGTTCACTGAAATTAGGTACCACCAACACTGATACACTTGTCTTCTTTAACTTTTCAATAGCCTAGGTCGCAGCTTCCCCCACTAAAAGTTATATATCTTCAATTGCTTCTTCAGCAGCCATGCACTCAATTTGTAGTACTTCACAAACTTTCGGTAATATCTTATAAGTCCCAAAATTTATCTCAACCCCTTCAATATTATAGGTAGTGTCCAATCCAACAAAGCCACGACCTTTGTTGGATTCTTCGACACCCGGAGTACCGTCAACACCTTTAAATGGTCAATTTGGTCTTTCAAGTAACAGCCAAATAACATCTTAAATTTCTTCCTATAATCAATGACGAACCCTTACTGGACGTATGCAAAAAATTGCTCTTGTAAATTCCATTTCTTTGTGGTTTTGAAACACTCCAACAATCTGTCTTTGAATTCTCACCATATTCTGATTGATTGACGTTGTTCTCTCCATTGATATCACGCTAAACTCTTCCCTTCCAAACACAAGGCCGTTGCCATCCATTTTTCTTCTTCTGTCAGCCCATTAACGACAAAGTATCCTTTCACACGATAAACCCAACCATTGACATCTACTCCTTCAAAGACTGACATCTTAAGCTTTCTTATGCATGAATCTCCTCCCTAATTTCCTCTTCTGAAGCTCATTCCACCCATAAAATGGGGTTTGGGTTTCCTTCCTTGCCATATTTATTATTATTTTTTTTTTAAGATTGGCTCACCCCATAATCAGCTTGCTCGTCCCAATAAACTCCTGAAGCTCCTTCCATTTTGAAGGTTGTCACAGCTAAAGGTACTGGCGCGGTTGGATGATGTGCAATTCCATCTAAGATGATGTCGCTGAATCCACTCCTAACTTTGCTCGATTTCTCATGATGTCATGCTATTCCTTCCAAGTGTTGTCATTCAAGTGTGCTCTCAATTCATTCACATGATCTCGTTGCTCCAAATCCTCCTAAAGCAGCTACATTGCCCTAATGCCATGCAAATTCTTCAGATTGTTGTCTCTCGTGTCTGCTCTAAACACTATCGCTCAATCCCACAGCGGGCGTCGATAAGTTTGCATGAAGTTTAATGATCTTCTTTATTATTTTCTCCAGGACCATGAATCTTCCATCAATGGACGAGAACCCCCTCTCCATGTCCGAGAAACTCTTCTCCATTTTAGATATGATTTAGCTCATCTCTCCCTCTAATTTCACCTCCAATGAAGCTATTTTCTTAGCCACCATTACACCCAAGATGATTTTTGATCTTGAAGGTGGAACTCTTGTACGCCGTGATCCTTTTGTTGGTTTCCCAGCTAGCTCCAATCGCAACTGTATTGCAAAACTTGATCACAAAGGTGAAACATTATACTTCGTGATCCTGTCGTTGGCTTCCCAGCTAGCTTGAATTGCAATTGTATGGTGAGGTTCAATCATGAAGGCGTGTGTACGACGATCTCGTCATTGGCTTCCCAAGTAGCTTGATTCATGACTTTATTGTGAGTCTCGGTCATGAAGGCGTGCACGAAAAATCTTGTACGTTGTGATCTTGTCATTGGCTTTCCCGGTAGCTCGAATCTCGACTGTAGCGCGAGATTGGTCATGAAGGCCCAAAACTTCTTTTTGTCATCATCCCGTTTTTGGCTTCTCAACTAGCTCGAATCACAACTGTTTTGCAATGTTCGATCATGAAAGTTACAAAACTTCTGCACGCCGCTATCCCATTGATGGCCTCCCATATATCAATGCTTGGATACCAATTTATACGAACGAGATAAATTTTTGTAGGAATTAGGGTAGAAATAATAGATTTTATTTCGCCAGTGTCAACTCAAAACGATACAACCCCAAATACATAAGAGATAAACACATACAATTCAAGAGGTATGTGGTCTCTCCCAAATCCTCACTCTAGATTGAAGACAACAATCAGACACACCCCATAACCCAAAATATATTAAGCCTAATTTTTTCTCCCTAATAATAATTAACAAATGAATAAATTGTTCTTTTAGTCTTACGCCTAACATAAGTTTTCGAACTGTTTTGACGGCCTCGACGTCGACTTAGGGGAGCACAAGGTGAACGATGCCGTAGGCGGTTTAACACAATTCTAGCTTTTTACGTTACACTACATTAAGAGTAACTTGAAGGCATCTTTTCTTCTCCACTTTCTCTAGTAATAATATTTAAACTTTTTAAAATTAGATCAATAGCAACATCGGATGGACGGCACTTGCTCATTCGTAGTTGCAGGAAGAACTCTCCACCTACACGGAATTTATTTCACATTGAAGATTCTAATAATTTTTATGGCGCAAGATGACTTTGGTTTTAAAACCATTTAGTCTTTGCGGAGATCATTGGAGACTTCATCAACAACTACATTGAGGCAACTTTAAAGGTTGCCTATCTGCACAAGTAATTCTTTCTTCTTTTCTTTAGCTTTTCTTTTCAAATGGGCTAGTTGATCCCCAAACTCGCCCCTTTTCATCTATATTTAATTCTGCTAACAATTTAGAGATGATTTCACTCGAACCATCTCAACCATCATCTCTTTCATCTTCTTCATCAAACTCTGTACCTCGATGAGTTTAGCGTGGATCTGTGCACTTCCGAGCGACTATTTGCAGCCAGGAAGTAGAAGTTTCTCTGTAGCAGACATGGTTGAGCATCTCACTTAACCAGGGCCTGCTACAGCTTAATGAATGCATTTGGCCATCTTGGCGGTGACTTCATCTTGTCTCTCCACAGGTCTCAGTAGACAAATATCTTTATTATCCCTCAACCTCAACTCGCTAAGGATCAACTCTGTAGGAGGAAGATTTTCTTTAACATTACTAGAAATGTGTTATTCATTATGTCTCAATAAATTAGCAATCCAAGAAGCTGTACTTGCTGAAGTTGCTGTAGGATTAGACTAGACTTAATTTTGACCTTATCTCTACCTAAATGCTCGTTCATAGTATAATGTGCTACAATATTACTCGAAGGATATAAAAAACAATTCACAGATAAGTCATATACGAAGGATATAAAAAACAATTCACAGATAAGTCATATACCTAAAAATAAAAATCTTTATTTTCTACAATGATTTTCTCACTGTATAGGTCTGCAGTTGCTAGGATGACTTCCTCTACTCACATGATTGAAGGCACTGAGGCTGCCTGCAGAGAATAATATATTATTAAAGTTCTTCAATGACATTCAGAAAGACTTCAAATCATGAAGATTCACTAATTAATGGTGGAACAACTTTTATAGGTTCAGTAAAAGTTGCCACAGGAGTTCGGAATACTATCTTACTTGCCTAGATGAGTTCCTTTAACTTTTTTCGCTTTCCTTTTTGAACTCTATACTTGTCGCCATGGCATTTTGAGAAACCTTGATTCAATCCCTTGGAAGAAAAGATTTTACATGGTTGTAATGCTCAAGCGCAAGAGGAAGAAGTTAATCCAAATAGTTTGTGACCCTTTTAATGAGAAATAAAAGGGGTGTTATAGGAGACTAATCATGCCAACATGGAATGTTTACTAGAAGTTAATTAGTAGACATTTTGATGCTAAAGAAAGTTTCAATAGTATTAGTATTATTTCATTGTACATTAGATACACATTATTCAGCTGACTCTTCTTTTATAGAAAAGCATGAATTTTGCGTAAGAGTCTTCCGAGAGAAGCTAAGTAACAATTTTATTTTTGCAAAGATTGTTTTTGCTATGTTTTTTTAAGCGATCCCCTTTCAAAGTGACAATAAAATCGGTAGAGTAAAGGCACACTTGGATATTCTAAAGATAAAATTTCTAGCCGTGTTCAAGGAAAAACTTGCTGAGTTCGAGGTGAATCGGTCAACCAAGCTCAAGATGGATTCACTGGCTGGGTTCAAGTTGGACTCATCGGATGGATTTTAGGCAAACTCAACAGTCAATTTGAGGTTGAACTTGCCAAACTTATGGTGAACTCATCGACTGACCAAGCATAAGCATATTCACATATGCTCTGGAGCTACGTGATGACTTCTTCAGGAGAACCGGCAACCTCCTTCTACCCAGTTGACTATAAATCCAAATTTTTACTCATGCTATATGCTTTGTATTTTACAGTAACTAATGTGTACCTATTATATAGATTTTCCTATTGTGCTCAAACTGTAATCCCAACCCAGAAATAGGGGTCATAAGAATAGCCCAGTGTAATACAACCTTATGCAATCTCTTGTACAGCTTTCTATGGTTGAAATCTCTATTTCTTCTTTGGATTATCTTAATGTTAAGATCATGGAATCATTCACCAACACACGAATCAAGATTCAAAAGAACTGCTTTAGAGATTGACCTCATGTTGACACCAATACTGCCTTGCAGCAGCTAGCATTACCAAATTAAGACTTCATTATGGGACATCATGGGTAAGGGGCCATTGACTGTGATGTTGGGAGATTTATCCTCATCAAGCAATAATCCATGGATGTATTTTTAGATGTATTGATATCTTTATAAAGAAATACTTCTACATCTTTTTTCTTTATTTATGAGACTGGGATCTTAGTTCTTAAGTATGATTTGCTTTCGAAATAAGTAGGTTTATGTCTATATGAAGACACCCTAGTATAATTTATGATTCTAATGATTACCCCGATTATGAATGTATGCATGATTCTTTTACTTGTACCCGTTGAAACTGGTTATCCATTCTGTGACTCGAGTAAAACAGAGTTTTGCGTTGTCTCTGTGTTGTGTCTGTCTTGAAACAAAATTTTGTTTTCCCTGCAGTTCTGCGTTGTTGTATTAAAATAACGGTTGATATGCAAGTCTTGCTCATCAGAATGTGCACTTAATGTTTACAACGTAATGAAAATTGTCTGCTTCCTGTGTTTGGGTAGGCCTTTTTTAATTTTGAGATTAGTCAGTTGAGTATGTAGTTGAGTCTTTATGAGAAAAAAAAAATTGAATCCATGTGAATTGCAGATGGACTATCTGAAAGTATTAATCACAAAAATTTGAGATCACATATAGAGAAATAAATGATCAAGATTTTCTGCCTACATGAGAATTTAAATGCGACAGATTTGATTAATTCAACTACAGTTCACTATCGAATAATAAATTGAGAATACAATTAAGATGAAAAAAGGAGAAAATGAAGAACCTCAAAAAACTCTAGCACGTAAAGACATGGCATCCAGAAAGAATTGGAAGAAAGCGAGATCTTTACATCCAAGTGGAAAAAATAATCCTCCATCGAACAGCCAATGATGAAGTTGCATAGCATGTTCTCTCATATATACAACAAAATGNTTCTCATATATACAATAAAATGTAAAGGGCCTGGGGATATAGCAGATTTTTCAATCCTAAAGTTGGTTGGGATTTAAGCCAAAAATGAGTTGAAACCGTATTATATACCAAATATGTTATAGTATATTAAAGGAAAACGTACCACAGTCAAAGTAAAAATCACCTCATGAAACATAAGGNTATATGCCAAATATGTTATAGTATATTAAAGGAAAACGTACCACAGTCAAAGTAAAAATCACCTCATGAAACATAAGGNCATATGCCAAATATCTTGAAGTATATTAAAGGATAACGTACCACAGTCAAAGTAAAAATCACCTCATGAAACATAAGGTATCTGAACTATTCAGCTACCGTATGCTAGCTCTGTCATAAGGTACAATCCATGGTACTTTCCTGAGGTTCATCCTCACAGCCAAGAAAGAAAAAACTGTGCCAAAATATTATATAAAATAATTATTATTATTATAGAATAAAAAAAAATTAACCTAAGATGAAAATAAATGTACAGCATGTCTGCTACAAGCTCTGCAACTCGACTACAATTCTGATGAATAGTATATCAGATAGCTTTGTTAAAGATATTTCATGTTATTTAGCGCCTATGTTGTGTTATATTGTTTACATATTCATTAGAATATCCATAAAAAATGCTTTGCATTTTTTATTTGAAATCAATATCATTTATGTCACGACATGACCCAAGAATTTGTAGTTAATCAGGGTAGGAACGGANACTACAAGCTCTGCAACTCGACTACAATTCTGATGAATAGTATATCAGATATCTTTGTTAAAGATATTTCATGTTATTTAGCGCCTATTTTGTGTTATATTGTTTACATATTCATTAGAATATCCATAAAAAATGCAAAGCATATTTTATTTGAAATCAATATCATTTATGTCACGGCATGACCCAGGAATTTGTAGTTAATCAGGGTACGAACGGACGGTCAGACAGTGAAAATAAACGTTTCTAAATAATAGCATTAATTCATAATCACTTTCAATTATAAAAGAATCACTAATCTATAATACATAAATAAACATCCTCTAACCAATACATAAGGTCATCCAGTGATAAAATAAAATTAGTATAATAAAAGTGATAGAACATATAAACTAAACGAGCTACCTATAATAACTATAAGTTATAAATAATAATAATAATAACTAAGTATTTGCATCCCAAAGGTTTCATTCGAAGAAGTTATCATTTCATTCGAACAGACCAACACAAAGAGCACAAGAGAAAGAGCAGGGAGATCGAGAGTGGGAATGAAGAAGGAAAGACGTCAATGCTTGTGTGTGTGGGAGACTTTGACTCTTGTGTTCTCGAAGGAAAATCCTAGTCGAAAGAAGAGGAAGAATCGCGGCTTCGTCTAGGAGCTTCGCATCCAGCACCACTGTCAGGCCAAGGAAAGTGCATCGTGCTGAACCTTACTTGAAGGGAGGAAAGGGGAGGAAACGGCTTGTCGTGCGGGTTGAAGTTGAGCCACATTTAAAGAAAGAAATCGAAGGAAGAAGAAGAAAAGGTGTGCGGCTCTGTCGAGAAGAGGAGAACCAGACCAAGTACTCCATGGGGGTTAGGAGTGTTTTATGCAATGAAGTAGAGGAAGAGATGAAGTTACAGAAGAGGAAAAGAAGGGAACCGGCCGCGACTCTTGTAAGAAGAGGAAGGAGGAAGGTTATTTTTAACGCAACTTACTAAATAATTACCACTTTATTGTATATTGAATTATTATGCAAATTTCTAACATGATTGTTCAAAGATATGTTTTGATCAATCATTTAAAATTTTCATTTTTTTCTTCTTTTAAAATTGCCACTGTGAAAATATTTGTTATTTTGTTTATAAAGGCACAATCATTTCTATTTTGTATCATAAAGACAATCATTTTTATTTTTTTTCCCATATTTACCATAAAGGCAACCATTTTTATTCATTTTTTCTTTAATGTGCACGAGTATAATAGTATCTTTAGAGAGTGATTTCTAATAAACTTAATCTTTTATTTTTCATTTAACTCATATTTAATTTTCTTTCAATTATATTCATTTAATTCTCATTTAAATGCAGTGCATAATTTGATAGAATTGAAATAATAAAACAATATGTCATTTTCACTTATTTTCTTTTAATTATAAATGTACTTTTAATGTGTATGAATAAGTGAAACACTTAAAAAATAAAAGAAACTAAATTTATTGTAGATAAAATAGTAATTACTCGCATTGATTTCTCATTATAAAATGATGCTTTCAACTTTGTTAACTTTCTCCACCATAACCGCTAATGTTTACTTTAGTGAGTTTATCTAAAAATTTACATTAAGGGTGTTACTCCTAAACATAATCTTGGTTACTATGAGATAATTCACTTAATTTTAAAAATCTTATAAATTGATACTTCCCCAAGCTTCTCTCTTCTTTCTTCTATCGAAACAACAATCTCTCTCAACTCTTTCAATTAACACACATGGCTATATTTTTTAACATCCTAATATTAATATCCAACATACAAGTAAATTGACTATAAATAATTACCAAAGAAATAGTAACCTTATCTCCTTATTTCCCTTTCTTTTGCACAATCAAGATCCAAAACCCTAGTCCTTTGATTCAAAATTTTTATATCTCTTATTCAATTCATAATATTATTATAATCTCATACTAATACTTAAGCATTAAATCATATAAATTGATTCTAAATTTTACTTTATTTAACCTATACATCTTTTGTCGTCAACTCTCGTTTCAAACAAATATCCTTCTATCTATATTCTAATGTGGAATCATAAATCAATACTTAATATATTTAATTACATAACTTAATTCAAAATTTAAAATTAAACCTTAATCTTTTTTTAAAGCTTCATTGGCACGGTCCGGCCTCCTGTATATACGAAGTTGTTTGGTTTGATTCCTCCCATTGCTGCATGTACAACCCCTCTTCTCCTCCCTCCTTTTTTGTGTCTACACACGAGCTACTCTATTATGATGTCATTCGGTTTTCCCTTCCCAGTATGTGACGCCTCTACCTTTTTTCTTTCTTCCTTCACACACGAAGAATCATCCGCACTGAAACTTACTCATGTCCGTCCTCTGCATGTGCACAGGACTTGCACAGGTCACACTTCCTAACCCACGACACACTCAGATAAGACCACGACATATGCCTCCTGAGCCAAGAAGCAGTGTTTGCTTCTCCCTGAGTGCACAAGAACTCCTTGCTCTTGCCCTAGATGCACGTGATATCTCCCGCAGCAAGCGTCTTCATACTTGCCCTTAACGCTCATGAGTTCCTCCTACTTCCTTTATGTGAGATGTTCTCTACTCTTATATTTCTTGTACTCGCTCTTGACTTTTTCTTACTGAAGTCGAACTTTTCCTTTTTCTACTAATAGGTATAGCTGAAAGCAACGTTTATCCCTGTTGTCATTTCATTATTATTATTATTTTTATTATTTTCCACTTTTTTAATTTCATTGCTTTACTTTTCATTATAAAACCTTTAGCCTATGTACATTTTATGTTAGATGAAAGATAATAAGCAAGAGGATTAACATAAAAATAATCCCTAAAAGTTATAACAACATATAATGGGATGTGTGAAAGCTCCCTTTAAGATCTAGTTTTAGTGAGAAGGAACATAACATCATCAAGCAAGAGTAAGCTTGGTGGATTGGTATTGGCCTACTTGCTGCGGGATAACATTTCGATCATTGGGACAGCTCTCAAGTGGAACTCTCGGCGATCCGTCTCCTGCCAACCTTTTGTCAACCATGGATGTTTGAGATCAAAGGCCTTATTGTGGAAGGAGACAATTCCAATATTATACATTTTCTTAAATCTTTCATGAAGTTTGACACTCGGCATCTCCCACCGCAACCAGCTCCCGACTTTTCTTTCCTTTTGAATTTCAAACATATGCTCTTCTTACATACTTCTAGCGAAAGTAATAGAGCCGTTCATTTTTTGTGTTAAGTATGCCCCTAGTGGCTCTTTCTTTTTGATGTATGTAGACCATGATAGGGAACTATCTACTGTACTTGTAGATGACATGACTCATTTTCTTACATCATAGATGCATACATGCATAGTTTTTATAACTTTCTGATATTGTAATGCAAAATGCAATATTTCACAGATCCTCTCTANTCATCCAGCACCACTGTCGGACCAAGGAAAGTGCATCGTGTTGAACCTTACTTGAAGGGAGGAAAGGGGAGGAGACGGCTTGTCGTGCGGGTTGAAGTTGAGCCACGTTTAAAGAAAGAAATCGAAGGAAGAAGAAGAAAAGGTATGCGGCTCTGTCGAGAAGAGGAGAACCATACCAAGTACTCCATGCGGGTTAGGAGTGTTTTATGCAATGAAGTAGAAGAAGAGATGAAGTTACAGAGGAGGAAGAGAAGGGAACCAGCCCGAGTGAAACTCTAGTCGAACGACTCTGGTAAGAAGAGGAAGGAGGAAGGTTATTTTTAAAGCCACTTACTAAATAATTACCACTTTATTGTATATTGAATTATTATGCAAATTTCTAACATGATTGTTCAAAGTTATATTTTGATCAATCATTTAAAATTTTCATTTTTTCTTCTTTTAAAATTGCCACTGAAAATATTTGTTGTTTTGTTTATAAAGGCACAATCATTTCTATTTTGTATCATAAAGACAATCATTTTTATTTTTTTTCCCATTTTGTACCATAAAGGCAACCATTTTTTTTTCATTTTTTTCTTTAATGTGTACGATTATAATAGTATCTTTAGAGAGTGATTTCTAATAAACTTAATATTTTATTTTTCATTTAACTCATTAATCTTCTTTCAATTATATTCATTTAATTCTCATTTAAATGCAGTGCATAATTTGAAAGAATTGAAATAATAAAACAATATGTCATTTTCACTTATTTTCTTTTAATTATAAATGTACTTTTAATGTGTAGGAATAAGTGAAACACTTAAAAAATAAAAGAAACTAAATTTAATGTAAATAAAATAGTAATTACTCGCATTGATTTCTCATTATAAAATGATGCTTTCAACTTTGTTGACTTTCTCCACCATAACCTCTAATGTTTACTTTATTGAGTTTATCTAAAAATTTACAGTAAGGATGTTACTCCTAAACAATAATCTTGGATACTATGAGATAATTCACTTAATTTTAAAAATCTTATAAATTGATACTTACCCCAAGTTTCTCTCTTCTTTCTTCTATCGAAACAACAATCTCTCTCAACTCTTTCAATTAACACACATGGCTATATTTTTTAACATCCTCATATGAATATCCAACATACAAGTAAATTAACTATAAATAATTACCAAAGAAATAGGAACCTTATCTCCTTATTTCCTTTTCTTTTGCACAATCAAGATCCAAAACCCTAGTCCTTTGAATAAAAATTCTTATAATCTCTTATTCAATTCATATTATTATTATAATCTCATTCTAATACTTAATAAGCATTAAATCATATAAATTGATTCAAAATTTTACTTTATTTAACTTATACGTCTTTTGTCCTCAACTCTCGTTTCAAACAAATATCGTTCTATCTATATTCTAATGTGGAATCATAAATCAATACTTAATATATTTAATTACATAATTTAATTCAAAATTTAAAATTAAACCTTAATCTTTTTTTAAAGCTTCATTGGCACGGTCCGGCCTCCTGTATATACGAAGTTGTTTGGTTTGATTCCTCTCATTGCTGCATGTACAACCCCTCTTCTCCTCCCTCCTTCTTTGTGTCTGCACACGAGCTACTCTATTATGACGTCATTCGGTTTTCCCTTCCCATTATGCGACGCCTCTACCTTTTTTCTTTTCTTCCTTCACACACGAAGAATCATCCGCACTGAAACTTACTCATGTCCATCCTCTGCATGTGCACAGGACTTGCACAGGTCACACTTCCTGACCCATGACACACTCAAATAAGACCATGACATATGCCTCCTGAGCCAAGAAGCAATGTTTGCTTGCTCTTGCCCTAGATGCACGTGATATCACCCGCAGCAAGCGTCGCCTTCCTTGCCCTTAACGCTCATGAGTTCCTCCTACTTCCTTCATGTGAGATGTTCTCTACTCTTATATTTCCTGTACTCGCTCTTGACTTTTTCTTACCGAAGTTAAACTTTTCCTTTTTCTTCTAATAGGTATCGCTGAAAGCAATGTTTATCCCTGGTGTCATTTCATTATTATTATTATTATTATTATTTTCCATTTTTTAAATTTCATTGCTTTACTTTTCATCATAAAACCTTTAGCCTATGTACATTTTATGTTACATGAAAGATAATAAGCAAGAGGATTGACATAAAAATAATCCCTAAAAGCTATAACAATATATAATGGGATGTGTGATAGCTCCCTTTAAGATCTAGTTTTAGTGAGAAGGAAAATAACATCATCAGCCAAGAGTAAGCTTGGTGGATTAGTATTGGCCTACTTGCTGCGGGATAACATTTAGATCGTTGGGACAGCAATCAGGTGGAACTCTCGGCGATCCACCTCCTGCCAACCTTTTGTCAACCATGGATGTTTGAGATCAAAGGCCTTATTGTGGAAGGAGGCAATTCCAATATTATACATTTTCCTAAATCTTTCATGAAGTTTGACACTTGGCATCTCCCTACGCAACCAGCTCCTGACTTTTCTTTCGTTTTGAATTTCAAACAAATGCTCTTCTTACATACTTCTAGAGAAAGTAATAGGGTTGTTCATTTTTTGTGTTAAGTATGCCCCTAATGGTTCTTTCTTTTTGATGTATATAGATCATGATAGGGAACTCTCTACTGTACTTGTAGATGACATGACTCATTTTTTTACATCATAGTTGCATACATGCATAGTTTTTATAACTTTCTGATATTGTAATGCAAAATGCAATATTTCACATATCCTCTCTATTCATTGTTGTTGTTGGGTGTTTTATGTGTTAAACTCTAGTTTACGCTTCTATTAAACAACAGCTGACCACATTTTCTTTGCTCTTATCTTTTTTATCCTTGTACCTCTCATGTTAATAGTGAGGGAAAGAATATTTATGCATATATTTTTAATGTTAATTCCATCGAAATCTACTGCTCACTTTTCAGATGTAGTCTGTCAGATTGTTTACATTGCAGTCATGCACTTCATATTTTGTGTATTTAGTAGAATGATAATGAGAAGAATTAACACCAATCATCTATATTTTACATGGTCAGAAAGTTAGAAAGGGCACCAATGGAGCAGTTTCTTTAGAAGGCCTTCTAGCAGCTGCAGCAGCTGGCTTTGTAATAGGATTGACTTTTATTTTGGTTGGTTGGCTAACAGTTCCATGTTCTGCTGAAATTGCTTGGAGAGAGTTGTTTGTAATTCCTATTGCTACAATTGCTGGGCTTTGTGGAAGCCTCATTGATTCTTTGTTGGGCGCAACGCTTCAATTCAGTGGATATTGCACTCTTCGGAAGAAAGTAATCATGCCCTTCTAAATTCTATTTTATTTTTTTTTAAATCTGTGTTTTTCTGCAATAAAAGTTGAGGTTTTTCTTTTATCAACTAATTACTTGATCAATCAAACATAAAGGGATCAATTTAAGAGTTATTGAAAACCACATTTTGAAGTTATGACCATCTTCTGCAACTGAATCGATTGTATTACCCTTCTTGAATCCTTTTTAATTAGATTTCTAGAAAGAAGTGTGAATCCCTGTCTCAGATAATATATGGGGCTCCACCACATGCAATCTTCTCTCTCTCTCTCTCTTTGGTTCAACCTCTTTTCAGTGGAAAATGTTAGAGTTGGTTTCATTTGGATTAAAGGGTTCCATAATGCATTGATGGCATAATCTTAATGATTACTGATTTTTATGCTTGCAAAGAAAGCCTGTTTTAGAAGCTTCATTTTCTCACTTTTTCTTTCTAACAGCGTCGGCCAAGCAAGCCAACCCTATTAAAATTCACAAATTATGTTAGGCTAGATTCAAAAATTATGGTAACCGTATTTTCATTTCTCACTGATAATAGCTAAAACTTTGTCTTGCTCTTTTGAAGGTGGTTGGGAGAAAAACACCAACTGTGATCAGAATTTCAGGAATGGAACTTCTTGACAACAATGCCGTGAATGCAGTGTCCATTTTAATAACAACACTTCTTGTAGGTCTTGCATGCGTATGCACTTTTTGATAATAGCTGGGTAGCCGTTCCTTCATCCCTTCTATTTCCTTGGACATCAAAAAGTGGCTAGCACGCTCTTTCCCTTCTTTGTTCGAGGGTATGCCCAACACAAAGAATACTATTTTTTTGTATGCTATGATTTTCATGGTGTATAAGTTAAATCATTTTATGATTTGCAGAATAGCACATTGTGTTAACTGTTTTTGTTATTCTGATGCAATAAGCAAATATTTATGCTAGTTTTATTCCAATCTAGCATTTTTTTTCACGGAGGTAAGTCAAAATTCTATCTCGATACCTTCTTCCTAGTGCAGGTAATTTACAGACAATTACGATTCCATAGCTACTGTGAATACCTATAATCATCACAAGAAGTATTCATCTCTATATGCAAATCTTGCAGTTGATGGACATGGCTAACTGTAGCAATAGCCGAGACAATCCATGCAACGTTCCCAGGTCTCGTAGCAGCAAAACATTGCAATCAAATTGCCAAAGAATAATAGTTTTTTTGACTCTTGATCTGGAGAAATATTTACGTACGGAGAACGCATGCAACTCTTCGTGCGTAATCTCCTCCCAATAACTTCTCAATAACCTCTGCGAAGGTTATTGTGGGGTTATTGCGAAGTTATTTCGGCGTTATTTGGAGTAAATACCCTAACACTAGAGAAAATGTGAAAGTGTAACCGTCGAATGTGAAAGTGTAACCGTCGAATGTGTAAGTGTAACCGCGGAGGGTATTGACTCCAAATAACGCCGAAACCCCCCAATAACCTTTGTAAACCTTTGTAAAGGTTATTGAGAAGTTATTGGAAGGGGATTACGCACGAAGAACTGCTTGCGTTCTCTGTACTCCTTGATCTGACTGCAAAGAAAGGTATGAGATCAGTTTTTAACTTCGTTTAAATCATTTGTGGTCTTACTGCCCTCCCAGGCAAAACTAACTTATTGGAAAATGATTTTCCATTTTTCCCTTTGGACATGTTTAGTCTTCGTACCCTGCATTCGTTGTCAAAATTGCAAGTAATCATCAAAGGATTTTGGATAATTTCATCCTAAAGTCTGCATGGCTCAATTTAAATAGCTTTGAAGTATTTCTATTCGGTTGTTACTTTTATGTTAAGTTATAATGAAACATGATGAAATAATAGCGGTGCAATTATTATATTAAGTAGTGTCATTAAATCATGCAAAGATGATTATGCATGCTTCCATGCAAAGTTTCAACTTCTTATCGGTCATGGAAATTCAACTTCTTATCGGTCATGGATGATTAGTAATTTCTCATATTCAAATGTATATTAAAATTTTGAAGATTTACATATATACCACTCGATTCCTATGTACTAACATATCTAACTAAACTTCAATTTTTACATACATGCCACCGTGCATATGCATGTCTTTTGACTTTTTAGAAGTTAAAATGCTTGTATTTTTAATGTGATGTGAAAGATTGGAGTGGTATAAATGTAAAAATTAAAGTTTAGGCTTTAGATATGTAAATATATATGAAGTTGGTGGTATGTAATACTAAGATCTATTCAAGGAATAAAAAAGAAACCCAAATATAAATTAGGTGCATCTCTCTGTCCTAACAATTTAACATATTTTATTTATCATTGTCCGGGGGAATTGGCGTACATAATGCGGTTTGACCATGTGTTTCCCTTTTTTATATATGTAAATTAAAAAATATATATCTACGCAATACTAAAAACCAAGGGATTGAATTGAAAGAGACCTAACATATGTACATGATTGATTAGCACGCTTTAATTATAATTAAAAGTCAATTTATGAAATCAGGACTTCTGCAAAATTTAGTCAACAATTGAGGTACTGTGAGAGAGAGAGAGAGAGAGAGAGAGAGAGAGAGAGATGAAAGATGGTTGTGGCACGTGTTAAATTTTGATTTTTTTTTTAATTTATATTACTAGTTTATTGGATTTTTAAAGCAATAGAAAATATTAGTGAACCCATAAAAAGGAACACATGATTTTTTCAGGGTTTGGACAATACATGAGTAACTAATTACTGGCTAAATTTTAGATGGTAATCTGTGATTTTTAGTCATTAAGGTGGTGTTTGGCTGCAAACTGCATTTTCATTTAGTATGATTTATTAAATCTAGTAAATCTGATATTATGTGCGATGGAGATGAGCTCGAGATCAATGGCGGAAGTTCTTAAATTCATCTCATGGTCAGATTTACTAAATTTTGATCTATCTCCTAAACGAGATAAAAATTTAATTTAACTAAGTGTTGAAATTTTTTTTATTTTTAGTTAATTTTATGTGAAATTTATGACTAAATACTATTTAAATTACGCTACTAAAAAACACCTAAATTAGATATTTTTTATCAGCCGATAAAATCTTGGTTGCAAAAAATGATGTTTGAATAATTTAGCAGGTATAGGTTACCAATTGAATTTTTTGTCATTAAACTTTAATAATCTAGTAGAGTTTGCATATTCAACTGTCAAAATCATTTTGGCTAAAGAAGTCAGTTGTTAATCTTGTAGCAGAATGACGGTTGACTGTTCATCTATAAAAATAGTGGTTGAATTATCAGCTGAGTAGCGGCTGAATAATCGACCGATCAAAGACTAAAACTTCGCTAATTTATCGGCTGATATATTAATGCTAATTAGTTGGTAAACTTGAGTAGAAAAAATAAGTCTCTTAGTAAATGATTTTTTCAATATGTGCAATCACATAACAAAAATAGCTAGGATTCATATTCATAATATGTCATAGCAACATAATAAGATCTAGTATAGACAATGAAAATGAAAGATAAAATAGTAAACATGACAAATGTCAATAAATAATTCAGTAGAATAATGTTCGTAACATAAATGAAATGGTTAAACACATACATAAAAAAAAGAAAAATTAATAAAGCTACTCCTCTTGCTCGTCCTCCTCCTCTATCATAGGTTGTTTGTCACGATGATGTGTCAAAAGTTGTAGCTATGTAATGGTCATCTCGAGCCTCTCAACCCCATCATTCCTTGCTTCACTAATCTCATTCTATTCAATCAAGGCGACCACACACCTGAAAATTTATAATCAATCGATGTTGAACTCTAGTTGGAATGTTAGTTATGTGCCTCATATACAATTTTTTGTAGTTTGAGATTGTAGATCATTTCCTTTCACCTGACAACTTTATTCCAGATCTTGAAGTTAGAATGGTTAAAATGACCACGAGATCCACTAAGATCTGTTAGGCCCTGACTTCGAGACTGCATGTCATAATCATCCTACAAAAAATTATAAAGAATAATTAGTAATTTAAGAATTTTGTTTGGACTTTAGGGTTTTGTTTTTTGAATTTGATTTTAGGGTTTTAAAGATTACTCATGAATGTATAAGTTTGCCTTCAAAGCCAACTTGTAATTTAAGAGATCTGAAGTAGATCATTCAATTGGAATAAAATGATGTTTCATAACTCCTAAAACCACAAACACGTAGTTTTCCATATGTTTTACATTTATTTTCAATTTTTTTTTTAATTAGATGAATTATGAATATTTTTATTTTCTTATAATGAGTTCAAAAGATCTCAAAACTTTATGAAATTAATTTCTAAAGTAAAATATGTCTTCAATAAATTTTCATGAAAATTTTAAATTTTATTTAATTAATATGAGTTATTTATTATTTTTTAGCCATTTCTTAACCAAAAAATTATTGAAACTTTAAATAGCCCTCAATTTCAACAACAGTTTATAGAGGAGCTTGGAATGTCGCCAAAACTCCTTATAAAAATTTGAGATTAAATTGAGGTCAAATGAATTATTCATAGTTTATTGAATTTATTTAAATTTTATATTTTAAAAATATGTTTATGAGTAAAATGACTTCAAATTATTTTTTATACTCTCTATCATAAACATTATAAAGTTAGAATTTGGTGAATTTTTTTATTAATTGTGATTATTATTATTTTGGAAAGTTTACTTTAATTTATTGAATAATTTAATTAAGAAAATTGATTAATTCAATTTTTTTAAAAAATTGTTTCAAGTATCTTATGAATGAGTTTTTAGGATTATTAATAACTTTAGAGAGTAAATGACATCATTTGAACTTTTTTTTATTTTTTATTTATTACATTAATTTTGATTTGTGATTATTAAATCACATGCATTAGAAAATTAATAATCCAATTAATGGATTGAGATTATAACAAAAAAACTTCATAGAGTTCAAACATGACCTTAAGAGCTATTCTACTATGGGATTGAGATGATTTCGCTATTTTCTTCACAAAATATTAAAGTCCCAAACAAAAAATTGGTAGGCTAGCTTTAGGGTTATTTAAATGATTTTAATAAACTATTAATTACATTCTCGGTGAACTAATTATAGTTAACTTGCATTTTTTATGGTTTATCATCAATATGAACAAGGTTGAGGTAGGCTAAAATAGTTTTAAATGTGTTTTAATTTAAGCCTACATGTAACATCTCAGCCATTAAGTATATTTAGAATTAGTATTATCTTATGTAGGGTGATTTGTGATCTTGGAATAAGCCCTATCGTTTGTTGCTTTTAGAACATTTAAGTTTGCTTACTAATTAGCACTCAGCTACCTTATTTATTATAAAATTATTTGGGAGGTTCTTAAGAGATTATCAATGAATTTAGTTTTAGCTTAGGCTATTTAATTTGAAATTTAAGTGTGTTTGAGTTCGGTAAGCTAATTTAGTATTTAAGTTTGGTTTGAACTTGAATTGGGTTCAAGGCATTAGTTTAGTTTGGGTTGAATTAAGTTTAAGAGTTGAGTTTACTTAGAATATCTGCTCATGTGCTAAGTTGTTATTGCAATTGTTTTGAATTTAAAGCTTATTTTATAAGAATTTACAAATATAGTAGTTTTTGTATAATTGTGTTTGATTAGATCAAAATTTTTCTTTGATTCAGTTACACTTGATATGACTCATCATGAACTTTGTGGCCTGTCAAGTTATATTAAAAGCATTACTATTTTTCACTTTAAATTTGGCGAGGTAGGTTTCATTTTGTTTGAAAGCATTTAAGGTAGTCTACTAGATCCAATCATGTTAGGCTAGTTAAGATTGACTCAAACATGGCCTAATGACGTGCATGCTAGTTGAGTTCGTTATGAACCAAATACTTTAACAAAAAGATTTGATTTAATTAGTTGGCCAATGATTCATTATGGGTTAATCTAATAAAATTGGGTTAATTAAGCTACTTAACTCTACGGTGAGTCAAAGAAGGTCTAAAGACTTCTAAGATGAGTCCTAAGACTTTGAAGTGAGGTTTGATTCATTGGGTCCTAGGGTCTAAGGGTTGTCGAAGGGTATCTTAGGTCTTATAGAAGATTTTACTTTTATTTTTGTTCAAGAAATCCTAAATATTTCTATCTTAACTTGAACTAAATGAGTTAAAGATGGACTTGAGTTCATCTTAAGTTAAGAAGAGTTAATTGAGCAAATTTTGGGTTTAGATTTAACCAAAAAAAATAATAGCTTAAGGAAGCTTGCTAAGAAATTTCTATGATTAGATTCTAGAGCCTAGAGATATGTTGGAAGGGAAGATGTGTCCACCTTAATAAAAATGAGTTCAGTAGGCTACAACTTATTGTTGTTCTCAGATTTTTGTTGTGGATTCAAGGGTTATGAAGGTGGCACATAGAGGTTCCCATTATTATTTTGAAAAGAGAGTTTTCTTTTCTTGACATTAATATTAATACAATAAGAAAGGCTTCAGTGAGATAGCCTAAAGGCAATGAAAGGGATAATTATATAGGTTATTTGTGAGACCCTCCTGATGGCTAGTGTTGATGCCAACAAGGATGTTATCCAATCTCCCTTTCTCAAGAGATAGCCCAAGAAGCTTGCAAGGTTTTGTACATGGTGCATATCTCACAGATACACTACTTTCACAATTAGGGGGTTTGAAAGCTGAATTCATAGAGTTGAGAGTTGTTGGCCTCTTTAGAAGCAAACATGAGATTTTAAGCAACTTATTATGGCTGATGTAAAATATTGATGAAGGGAGTGAGAGACTTTCTTTTCTAGAATAAAAGGTGGGCTTTCTTCTAGTGAAACCATTATTACCATTCATCAATGGCTCAAGGATTTGACGAGTGAATCCAACATCATTTGCAAATATTCAATTTTCTAGTTCAATTTAATTCGTTGTTAGAGTTGAGTTCATATTACGGTGATCGACTAGAAATAGAATTCTCTTGGTAAAGGTACTATTGGGTTCCATTTTGAACTTTTTTTCCTTGATGACAAAAATATGTTTTTCTTCATGCAATATGTTAAAAGATATAAATTATTTGCAAGTTCTTAATGAATATTTTGTTCGTAATTGACTAGCCTTTATGTGACTTTTAGTTAGGTGCACTCACCTTTTTTTATCAATCTTATTTTTATTTATTTATGCTAGTTGCCCTTGATATTTTTGGAATATGAACAGATCACATAGTTATAATGATGAGAGAAAATTTGATAAGAATTTATTTCTTTATTGTGAATGTGATGTTTGTCTTGTAACATTTTGGCTATGAATACCTTTTAGCAATTAAAAATCCATTTATGATATTCATTCATTATATGTGACTCTCTCTTCACTCATGCCTCAAGCGCTCATTGAGCCATCACATTTTTCTGATAAAATGCATTAAGTCTTTAGAGAGGGCAAGTACACTAAATGTTTATTGGCTATGCTAATAGGACTAATATGATTCATTGATATTATTGCTTTAGTGAATAATTGCAAAAGGTAAGGCCTAAAGACTAACGAGTTCTTCAAATAGTTTAGCAAGTATGATTTATGTTTTTATTAATAAATTTTGGCAAGTGGGATGAAGGTGATAACACCATGTTTGTCCAAGTGGTAATATGTGGACATGGCTACAATGATTATTTTGTTGAAAGAGACACCAAGCTCACCAAATCACACCTAAACTTAAAAGGCACCNATGAATACCTGTCTCAGATAATATATGGGGCTACACCACATGCAATCTTCTCTCTCTCTCTCTCTCTCTTGTTCAACCTCTTTTCAGTGGAAAATGTTAGAGTTGGTTTCATTTGGATTAAAGGGTTCCATAATGCATTGATGGCATAATTTTAATGCATACTGATTTTTATGTTTGCAAAGAAAGCCGGTTTTAGAAGCTTCATTTTCTCACTTTTTCTTTCTAACAGGGTCGGCCAAGCAGGCCAACCCTATTAAAATTCACAAATTATGTTAGGCTAGATTCAAAAATTATAGTAACCCTATTTTCATTTCTCACTGATAATGGCTAAAACTTTGTCTTGTTCTTTTGAAGGTAGTTGGGAGAAAAACACCAACTGTGATCAGAATTTCAGGAATGGAACTTCTTGACAACAATGCCGTGAATGCAGTGTCCATTTTAATAACAACACTTCTTGTAGGTCTTGCATGCGTATGCACTTTTTGATAATAGCTGGGTAGCCGTTCCTTCATCCCTTCTATTTCCTTGGACATCAAAAAGTGGCTAGCACGCTCTTTCCCTTCTTTGTTCGAGGGTATGCCCAACACAAAGAATACTATTTTTTTGTATGCTATGATTTTCATGGTGTATAAGTTAAATCATTTTACGATTTGCAGAATAGCAGATTGTGTTAACTGTTTTTATTATTCTGATGCAATAAGCAAATATCTATGCTAGTTTTATTCCAATCTAGCATTTTTTTCACGGAGGTAAGTCAAAATTCTCTCTCGATACCTTCTTCCTAGTTCAGGTAATTTACAGACAATTACGATTCTACAGCTACTGTGAGTACCTATAATCATCACAAGAAGTATTCATCTCTATAGGCAAACTTGCAGTTGATGGATATGGCTAACTGCAGCAATAGCAGAGACAATCCATGCAACGTTCCCAGGTCTCGTAGCAGCAACACATTGCAATCAAATTGCCAAAGAATAATAGTTTTGTTGACTCTTGATTTGGAGAAATATTTACGTACGGAGAACGCACGCAACTCTCCGTGGGTAATCTCCTCCCAATAACTTCTCAATAACCTCTGCGAAGGTTATTGCGGAGTTATTTCGGCGTTATTTGGAGTAAGTACCCTAACATTAGAGAAAATGTGAAAGTGTAACCGTCGAATGTGAAAGTGTAACCGCGGAGGGTATTGACTCCAAATAACACCGAAAAAGCTCCTCAATAACCCCCCAATAACCTTCGCAGAGGTTATTTTGAGAAGTTATTGGAAGGGGATTACGCGCGGAGAACTGCTTGTGTTCTCGGTACGTAAATATTTCTCCTTGATCTGACTGCAAAGAAAGGTACGTGATCAGTTTTTAACTCCGTTTAAATCATTTGTGGTCTTACTGCCCTGCCAGGCAAAACTAACTTATTTGAAAATGATTTTCCATTTTTCCCTTTGGACATGTTTAGTCTTCGTATTCTGCATTCGTTGTCAAAATTGCAAGTAATCATCAACGGATTTTGGATCATTTCATCCTAAAGTCTGCATGGCTCAATTTAAATAGCTTTGAAGTATTTCTATTCGGTTGTTACTTTCATGTTAAATTATAATGAAACATGATGAAATAATAGCGGTGCAGTTATTATATTAAGTAGTGTCATTAAATCATGCAAAGATGATTTTGCATGCTTCCATGCAAAGTTTCAACTTCTTATCGGTCATGGAAATTCAAGAATCAGGCTTATAGTAATCTCACATATTCAAATGTATGTTAAAAATTTGAAGATTTACATACATACTACTCGATTCCTATGTACTAACATATCTAACTAAACTTCAATTTTTACATGCATGCCACCTTGCATATGCATGTCTTTTGACTTTTAAGAAGTTAAAATGCTTGTATTTTTAATGTGATGTGAAAGATCGAAGTGGTATAAATGTAAAAATTAAAGTTTAGGTGTTAGATATGTAAATACATATGAAGTGGGTGGTATGTAATACTAAGATCTATTTAAGGAAAAAAAAGAAACCCAAACATAAATTAGGTGCATTTCTCTGTCGTTTATTGGATTTTTAAATATAGTTTGTGGCACCCCGCAGTGTTAAGTTCCAAATATATTTTTGATTTTTTTTTTAAATTTATATTACTAGTTTATTGGATTTTTAAAGCAATAGAAAAGATTAGTGAACCCATAAAGAGGAACACATGATATTTTCAGGGTTTGGACAATACATGAGTAACTAATTACTGGCTAAATTTTAGATGGTAATCTGTGATTTTTAGTCATTAAGGTGGTGTTTGGCTGCAAACTGCATTTTCGTTTAATAGGATTTATTAAATCTAGTAAATATGATAACATAGTAAACATGTTATCATATATAACATAGTAAACATTTTCGTTTAATAGGCTGCAAACTGCATTTTCATAATTTCTCATAGCAACATAATAAGATCTAATATAGACAATGAAAATGAAAGATAACATGGTAAACATAACAAATGCAAATAAATAATTCAGTAGAATAATTTTTACAACATAAATGAAATAGTTAAACACATACATAAAAAAAGAAAAATTAATAAAGCTACTTGTTCTCTTGCTCGTCCTCCTCCTCTATCAGAGGTTGCTTGTCACGATGATGTGTCAAAAGTTGTGGCTATGTAATGGTCATCTCGAGCCTCTCGACCCTATCATTCCTTGCTTCACTAATCTCATTCTACTCGATCAACGAAGCCACACACCTGAAAATTTATTATCAATCGATGTCGATCTCTGGTTGGAACGTTAGTTATGTGCCTCATATACAAATTTTTGTAGTTTGAGATTATAGATCATTTCCTTTCACCTGACAACTTTATTCCAGATCTCAAAGTTAGAATGGTTAGAATGACCAGGAGATCCACTAAGATCTGTTAAGCTCTGACTTCGAGACTCCATATCATAATTATCCTATAAAAAATTATAAAGGATAATTAGTATTTTAAGAATTTTGTTTGGACTTTAGGGTTTTGTTTTTTGAATTTGATTTTAGGGTTCTAAAAATTACTCATGAATGTATAAGTTTGCCTTCGAAGCCAACTAGTAATTTAAGAGATCTGAAGCAGATCATTCAATTGGAGTAAAATGATATTTCATAACTCCTAAAAGCACAAAAACGTAGTTTTCCATATGTTTTAGATTTATTTTCAATTTTTTTTTAAACTAGATGAATTATGAATATTTTTTATTTTTATAATGAGTTCAAAAGATCTCAAAACCTTATGAAATTAATTTCTAAAATAAAATATGTCTTCAATAAATTTTCATGAAAATTTTAAAATTTATTTAAATATTTTGAGTTATTTATTATTTTTTAGCCATTTCTTAACCAAAAAATTATTGAAACTTTAAATAGCAAACAATTTCAACAAAAATTTATAGAGGAGCTTGGAATGTCGCCAAAACTCTTTATAAAAATTTGAGATTAACTTGAGGTCAAATCAATTATTCATAGTTTATTGAATTTATTTAAATTTTATATTTTAAAAATATGTTTATGAGTAAAATGACTTCAAATTATTTTTTATACTCTCTATCATAAACATTATATAGTTAAATTTTGGTGAATTTTTTTATTAATTGTGATTATTATTATTTTGGAAAGTTTACTTTAATTTTTTGAATAATTTAATTAACAAAACTGATTAATTCAATTTTTTTGAAAAATTGTTTCAAGAATCTTATGAATGAGTTTTTAGGATTATTAATAACTTTAGAGAGTAAATGACATCATTTGAACATATTTTTATTTTTTAGTTATTATATTAATTTTGAGTTGTGATTGTTAAGTCAAATGCATTTGGAAAATTAATAATCCAATTAATGGATTGAGATTATAACAAAAAAACTTCATAGAGTTCAAACATAACCTTAGAAGCTATTCTACTATGGGATTGAGATAATTTCACTATTTTCTTTACAAAATATTGAAGTCCCAAACAAAAAATTTAGAAAAGGCTTGAGTGATTACTAGCTTGAAGGAGGGTTCAAAGCTTTTGATGCATTCTAGGAGGTTTGCCAAAGGCACAAGAACACCTATTAGTTGGTGTTTAGAGTTGAGGGGAATTTGATTTTAATTCTTGATGGTAGTCAAAATAGGAGATACAAACTTGGGTGGTTCTTGGTTTAGGAGTGGAGTATTTTGAAGAATCTAGGGTTCAAGAAGTTAGTTGGAGTTCCATGGAAAGCTGAGAATACCACTATTCAAATTTAACTCTATTAAAATAAGAGTTATTTATAGTTTGAGCTTGATGAAATAATCGGTCAAGAGAGTGGCAAGTTTCATAATTCAAGGTTTTAGCTATCTGGATGGATCCAATGGAAAATGCCAACAATCCTAGATAATTTTAAGTGAGTTAGATGGTTTTCTTGGTTTTTAAGAGTTAAATTGAGCCTAAATACCTTCTTGTATTTCTTAACTTCGGGTTGCAAGTGAGTATACAATAGGTAGGCTACCTTTAGGGTTATTTAAATGATTTTAATAAACTATTAATTACATTCTCAGTGAACTAATTATAGTTAACTTGCATTTTTTTATGGTTTAGCATCAATATGAACAAGGTTGAGGTAGGCTAAAATAGTTTTAAATGTGTTTTAATTTAAGCTTACATGTAACATCTCAGCCATTAGGTATATTTAGAATTAGTATTATCCTATGTAGGGTGATTTGTGATCTTGGAATAAGCCCTATCGTGTGTTGCTTTTAGAACATTTAAGTTTGCTTACTAATTAGCACTCAGCTACCTCATTTATTATAAAATTATTTGGGAGGTTCTTAAGAGATTATCAATGAATTTAGTTTTAGCTTAGGCAATTTAATTTGAAATTTAAGTGTGTTTGAGTTTGGTGAGCTAATTTAGTATTTAAGTTTGTTTTGAACTTGAATAGGGTTCAAGGCATTAGTTTAGTTTGGGTTGAATTAAGTTTAAGAGGAGTTGAGTTTACTTAGAATATCTGCCTAAGATTAAATCAATTTTAAGTTAGTTTAAGTTAACCCAAAATGGATCCATTGTATTTTGAAAGCTCATGTGCTAAGTTGTTATTGCAATTTTTTTGAATTTAAAGCTTATTTTATAAGAATTTACAGATAGAATAGTTTTTGTATAATTGTGTTTGATTAGATCAAAATTTTGCTTTGATTCAGTTACACTTGATATGACTCAACATGGACTTTGTGACCTGCCTAGTTATATTAAAAGCATTACTATTTTTCACTTTAAATTTGGTGAGGTAGGTTTCATTTTGTTTGAAAGCATTTAAGGTAGTCTACTAGATTCAATCATGTTAGGCTAGCCAAGATTGACTCAAACATGGTTCCTAATGACGTGCAAGCTAGTTGAGTTCGTTATGAACCAAATACTTTAACAAAAAGATTTGATTTAATTAGTTGGGCAATGATTCATTATGGGTTAATCTAATCAAATTGGGTTAATTAAGCTACTTAACTCTAGGGTGAGTCAAAGAAGGTCTAAAGACTTCTAAGATGAATCCTAAGACTTTGAAGTGAGTTTTGATTCATTGGGTCCTAGGGTCTAAGGGTTGTCGAAGGGTATTTTAGGTCTTATAGAAGATTTTACTTTTATTTTTGTTCATGAAATCCTAAATATGACTACCTTAACTTGAACTAAATGAGTTAAAGATGGACTTGAGTTCATCTTAAGTTAAGAAGAGTTAATTGGGCAAATTTTGGGTTTAGATTTAACAAAAAAAAATAATAAAAGCTTAGGGAAGCTTGCTAAGAAATTTCTAAGATTAGATTCTAGAGCCTAGAGATATGTTGGAAGGCAAGATGTGTCCACCTTAATAAAAATGAGTTCAGTAGGCTACAATTTATTGTTGTTCTCAGACTTCTGTTGTGGATTCAAGGGTTATGAAGGTGGCACATAGAGGTGCCTCCCATTATTATTTTGAAAAGAGAGTTTTCTTTTCTTGACATTAATATTAATATAATAAGGAAGGCTTCAGTTAGGTAACCTAAAGGCAATGAAATGGATAATTATCTAGGCTATTTGTGAGACCCTCCTGATGGCTAATGTTGATACCAATAAGGATGTTATCCAATCTCCCTTTCTCAAGAGATAGCCCAAGAAGCTTGCAAGGTTTTGTACATGGTGCATATCTCACAGATACACTGCTTTCATAATTAGGGGGTTTGAAAGTTGGATTCATAGAGTTGAGAGTTGCTGGCCTCTTTAGAAGCAAACTTGAGTTTTTAAGCAACTTATTATGGCTGATGTAAAATATTGATGAAGGGATTGAGAGACTTTCCTTTCTAGAATAAAAGGTGGGCTTTCTTCTAGTGAGACCATTGTTACCATTCATCAAGGACTCAAGGATTTGACGAGTGAATCCAACATCATTTGAAAATATTCAATTTTTTAATTCAATTTGATTTGTTGTTAGAGTTGAGTTTATATTACGGTGACTAGCTAGAAATAGAATTCTCTTGGTAAAGGTACTATTGGGTTCCATTTTGAACTTTTTTCCTTGATGACAAAAATATGTTTTTCTTCATGCAATATGTTAAAAGATAAAAATTAATTGCAAGTTCTTAATGAATATTTTGTTCGTAATTGACTGGTCTTTATGTGACTTTTAGTTAGGTGCACTCACCTTTTTTTTATCAATCTTCTTTTTATTTTTTTATGCTAGTTGCCCTTGATATTTTTGGAATATGAACAGATCACATAGTTATAATGATGAGAGAAAATTTGATAAGAATTTATTTCTTTATTGTGAATGTGATGTTTGTCTTGTAACATTTTGGCTATGAATACCTTTTAGCAATTAAAAATCCATTTGTGATATTCATTCATTATATGTGACTCTCTCTTCACTCATGCCTCAAGCACTGATATTCATTCATTATATGTGACTCTCTCTTCACTCATGCCTCAAGCACTCATTGAGCTATCACATTTTTCTGATAAAATACATTAAGGCTTTAGAGAGAGAGAGTACACTAAATGTTTATTGGCTATGCCAATAGGTACTAATATGATTCATTGATATTATTGCTTTAGTGAATAATTTCAAAAGGTAAGGCCTAATGACTAACGAGTTCTTCAAATAATTTAGCAAGTATGAGTTATGTTTTTATTAATAAATTTTGGCAAGTGGGATGAAGGTGATAACACCATGCTTGTCCAAGTGGAAATATGTGGGCATGGCTACAATGATTATTTTGTTGAAAGAGACACCAAGCTCACCAAATCACACCTAAACTTAAAAGGCACCAAACTACGACTTTAAAAGAAGAATAATGTCTTAACAAATTTTATTTATCTTCAACTCTTTCTCCATTACAATGGGGTACTACATGTTTTATAATTATTTATAATATTATAATATAAAAATAAAATAAAATAGAAAATTATAAAATATTACATGAAATATATGATTATAATTTGAAATGACATAAAATTAAAAGAAAAAAAATCTTCCTTAACCAAATTCATCATGATATCCCATGTTGGGCAAATTACTTGCTTTAAAAAAAAATCGCCTTAAAAAATTTAAAATTTGAAAGTTTTCATGTTTTTCTTTATTTTTTGCTAGTGTGTTTGTTTGATCGAATCCTCTTGATATTCATTCATTAACAAAATCCTTAGACATTGAAAGATGATGACCCCTCCCAAATACATACACAAGTCTTTTCTTGCTCGCTTTGTACCTTCATGCTCCATATTTGTATTAAAAATTTCACTTTCTAACTGAGCTTTCTAAGAGAAATTTAATATATATTCAAAATAATTTCTTATTTGGTCGAGTTATCTTCTTTTAATAATTTAACTTTCCTCCAAAATTAAATTTAAATAAAATCCATGATCTGAAAATTACTTTTCTCATGAGGGAAGATCTCGCTTATATAAAAAGTTGATTTATTTTTTCAAATAAGGTTGGTTGTCTCATGTATGGTGGAATTGATCAAGCTAAATTTCATTTGGAGTTGATTTTAATTTTAGAAAATTGTTTAAAACATAAATTATTATATTAAATCAATATTTCAAAATAAATACATGGCCAAGCAACATTATGAATTATTATATGATATGCATACAATCTTTACAATATCTAATAATAATTTATAATAATATTTTTACATACATGAACAATATTAATCATCAATATGATAGTTTTGATTGATTAAAGAAATTATTATTAAATTGATATGGTAATGTTATTGTAAGGGCATTTTACAAAAATATGCAATCATTTCCGTGAACTTAAGCCGCAAATGTGTATTAAGTTATCAATTAGTTGGTCTGTGCTAGTTGGGCTGACTCCATTTTCCAACGATAAGGTGAACATGCTGATTTTAGCGGTTAATGGGTATGCCTCTTTCCTTTATTCTAAGGTTTTGGCATTAAATATTAAGCTATTCATTTCTATCATTATGGTGGTCAATAACTTATTCAATATGTCTCAAACACTAATTTTTTTAATAAAAAGCATCTTATGAATTTATATAGTAAGTCCTTGTGATGTTTCCTCTACACATGAGTCTAATACCAATAGCCTTTATGATGATTTAGAGGTACTAAGTTTTCTGAGATAACAGATGCTAATGGGTAAGTAGGAAAAGTCAAAATACAGGTGGCATCACCAGTTGTATTAAAGGAATTTGTCCCATTATGCAACACAACAACACAACCCTCTATCATGCATGTATTCCTTTCAGAGTGATGGCGCCAAGAGCGATCACCATGGATCCACCTATCCACACCACCATAAAAGGGTTTTAAGATCTCATTGAGGACTTTAACCTAGCCCTATATTGATCATCGCAACAAGATTCCATGCTTCATAGAGCATAAAACTTTATGTTTTCTCCCACTTGTTAATGTCTCACACCCTTTCACTTACATTCACGGGTTGATTTACTAGAACAACCTTACGGGATACTCATATAAGAGGTGCTAGCATAAGAGATTTCAAAATAAGAGGGTGTCTATAAGAAAATATTGCCAAAAGAAAGGCTCCTACATTCTCGTTGCAAAGGAAAATCAAGAAGATTCAATAAATTGAGTGATCCTCTACTCACAAAGCCGAATACAAGATGATCTTTCCTGGAAATGAAGCCTCATTGTGAGCCTATCAGTTAGATTATGCTATCTACTCTTCCCTCTTCGATACTTTCCCCTCCAAGGGCTCCCTTTTGTTGCAATGAGTGTTTAGGCAATGAGTTAAGTTTCACCTTAGCTCACCATCATAAAATGAAGAATGAAAGTTTTACCATGAGTTTCATCTACATCAGGAGGTCTAAGAGGAAGTGAAGGCTATGAGAGTGAAGTTGACCAACAAAGAGTCATCTCCCCAAGCAACGATCATTAAAAAATAATAACTAGTTGGACAGTTACACAATTATAACATTAAGGAGATTCAATGGGCTAGAGACTATGAAATGAAGGACTCAAATATGGTGAATGCATTTCATGGGGACATTTAACTTAAATGAAGATCCTTATCAAGAAGTATGATGTAGGTATAGAATATTGCTTAGAAAAGATACTTACATTCGAAGATCTCCCAATAAGTACTAGAAAAGACTATATTTACCAACTAATAGTGATAATCTTTAGAGGGAAAGTCTAACTAATAGTTTGAACAACACTTAATCTAAGATTCCTCTTTAATTAAGAACCATTTACAGAGTGTTGGCTATTAATCTATCCCATTTATTATTATGAGGATCAAGTCTCTAGCATAAAGGTTCTTCTCCTCGACATTATAATTATAATGCTTTAACATTCTTCTTTTAACATCTTCCTATCTCATCAATGTGTCATTTCTTAGTACTTTGAATAGGCTAATGGAAATTCTCATACATTCCATATTTCTTTACCTTCAAATTAGCAACTCAATTTCTTCAAACTTGGAGGGAGCCAACACTCGTTGGTTGTGAAAATTATACTTAACTAGTATTAGAGCCTCCATGGAATGGGACAAGACAAAATGAAGAAAAATTGTGAACAAGGTCAATCACTTTTAGAGCCAATATGAAGGCGATAATGCTTCTATCCATTTACCTTTAGCTTCTTCAACCATCTTCCTCAATAAATTTAGAGTTGAATTGTAAGCAGTTTCTACTTGCACGTTAGTTTGTGAGTGGTGCATTGAGACAAACATAAAAACAAATTAACTAAGCCAAAATAAATTTCTTAATCTTTTAGGCTAAGACTTATGATTCATTATTAGTGATGTTTGTCATGTAAAATTTTACCTACATATAATGTTAAGCCAGAAAAAATTATACACCACTTCTACGATTTTTGCATTAATCATCATCAATATGAATCATACTTTATATTAAAAATAACCCAATTACATCAATCCCTAAATTGCAAATTGTCAATAAATTAATATTAGATGCAACTTATGTAAGGTCAGTTTGCATGGGTGTATTTTTTGCATTGTATATATTTTTTAGAGAAAACTTCAGCATTTTCCTAATATTAGGCCAAAAATATCATTATTTGAGGATTCTATGTGATAACATCCTTACTCATGTGTGGCTCCCATATCCCTTGTCAAGAACTTCTACTTAGATAGTTATAATCTCATCTTCTTTTGCAAACCATAGATTCAATAATGTGGTCAATATTTTAAGCAACTCAGTCCTCATGAATATGCATTAGGCTACCTTGATCCTGAATCTTTATGGGATGCATCACCAAGGATAAGATTTCTCCTAAATTTATTTAAGAGATGATTTGGTCCATCCAACTCATTAACAGAGTTTCTTTAACTCTCATGACTCTAGCTTCATTTAGATTGGATCATGACAATTGTTACGCAAGCCATCCTCTAGATTTCTAATATTAGCATACAGTATTGAGTTTTACTTATTCACTTAAGATTTACTTCATTTTTAAATATCTTAGTTTAATTATTTTTATTTTAATTCAAATATATATCTTTTACAAGCTTTCTTTTCATACCTCAGACTGTCTGTTAACCAAGTTCTTGATGAGTTGATAGTTTAAAAACATATCAAAACATTTGAATTTGATCATAGCAATGAATATTAATCCCACAATGAATCTCTCTCCAAGGTATAGTAGATAGTAGTTATGGACTTTTTATCAAGAGGGGAGAAGATTGGAGTGGTTTTAATTGTCAGGAGGTTGATTTGCATGCTTCACTACATGAAAAATATTAACCGTCCTTAATTTGAAATAATGTGGCACACATATCCCCTACCTTGAAATGATAACTCAGTCAATTGTTTCATGTCCAAAATTGGTTCTACTAATATTCATGTTATTGCCTTCGAGGGCGAGGAAGGTAGGGGTTAATAATGATTTGAATGGGGTTCCCCTACATGTAGGATTAGAAAATTCGAGATGTAATTGTTGGCCGCCGGACATGGTGTTTCTAAAAACATATTATATATATATAAAGCATCTTATGAATTTATATAGTAAG
>JXCR01148912.1:0-26550 GCA_002079205.1 Phalaenopsis hybrid cultivar
CTATAGGGGCTTGCCCTTATAGGAAGCATGTCTGAACCCAGCTTAATATAAACCCTATTTAAACCTTTATATTAAATAGGGGAACTTCTTGGCAAATACAAAGGTTTCGCAGACCAAATAGACGTCAGATGTTCCCTAGTTTATTTGATCAAGTCTCATCCTCAAGTCTTGTGTTTATCCTTCGGGATAGATACAGGATTTGAGGTACAATGCCCTTTCATTTAAATTATGAAAAATATGGGGTCAGTTTGATTTCATATTTTTCTAAAACTAAATATATATGTAAATTAAAACATCCCTCCAAAGTAGGCGATGGGATTTTGATTCTAGTGACCGACAGCTTCTTACGGGCAACTCTCCAACCAAAAATAGCGCCGACAGCTTCTGGCGACTCCGCTGGGGACAAGCTTTTCTCTCCATACAAATCAAGAAATATTATCTTCACACATCAGTAACATGCCATGTCCCTCTTGGACCAAATTACCCTTCTTCCGTTGGCATACTTTACCCATTTTTTTCTTGGGAAACTATAGCTAACTCCTTAGACTTCAGGACTAGCTGTTCAACCATCTTCAAATAGAGGGGTTCAGAAGGCCATTAAGGACTCCTTAAATTTTCATGTGGAGTTGGACACCCAATAGGTGTGTCGATGGACTGGTTCCATCTGGGCATTTTCTACCACTAAGTAGGTCCCGCGCTGGGTCCTAAAATACTTCACATCTCCCTTCCAAATTTGATTTGCTATTCCACAAATTAAACCAAATCGTGTTGTGCCGCGCACACTTTAAAATTTTCTTATATTAATTAAATTTTTACACCTCTTATTTTTTCTTAAATAAGATGTTAAAATACCCATAAATTAAGACCCGCCCGGCCTACAGATCAACCTCTACTTTCAGTGCTTGCACTAAAAATTACGAGGTTTTGGCCATATAGCTAACCCTAAAAACTTTCTGTTTTCAAGCCCGCTGCAATGGCTTACCCAACACTGACCTTTTCCTGCAACCTGCCAATGAATTGTAGCGGCCAAAACATCGCTCCCACCATCAAGTTTGGAGTTGGATTTAAAGATGTCGAGGTCATCCTCGGGAAAGCCTCATTTGTAGTAATGAAGATCGCCGCTCTGAAATCCAGGAGTCGTCTACAGAATTCAACCTGAACTGCCTTCAAAACTTCCCTAACTACAAGAAGTCTAAAACTACTGCCGTCACAACACCCAATATACCTTCTAGCCCCGCTGCTGCTAAGGGGAAAGAAGTGATGATTATTGAGGATCTGACTGAGGGATTAACTATCCCACCACCCGTGTTTAAAATCGAATCAAGTTTGAGGATTGTACCACTGACCTGAACTCAAAGGAGGAACCGTAACAGAAAAGTTTGGAGGGCTATTAAAGCCCAGACTCCCAAAGAAACACCCGTTGAGGAGGAGCTTCATTAAGTTGAAAAAGTGTTACTGGAAATTTATCCACTCCTGCGAGGAAGTAGATTCCATCCTCTGAAAGATATCAAGGAATATGAGAGTATCCGAAGGATTGCTGCCGCATTACCGTCACTTCATGGACACTGTGAGGAGAGAAAGAAGTTCACTCCTATCACTCGAGTTAGTGCAGTTTTTAGAAGGATTGCTACCAAGGAAGGATGTTCGGTTAGCGAGTTGCTTAAACGAGTAGAAGATGCAATTTCTCCTCGCATGAAGAAGGAAATTTTGAAGGGCCTCAAATCTGCCAGAGAGTCCCACAAGACAACTGGAGTGCCACCTACTTGCATCCCCATTTGGTTTTTTTTAGGGAAGATAGTTGATACCGCAGTGATTACTACTGATTATACTGCTACCAGGACAGCTGGTCGTCGACCTGTTAAGTCGAGACTGGGTCCAAAGATCTTACCCGTCACTGAGTATGGATAGATTCCTACAATCCTGAAAGCAAAGATAAGATGATTACCTGACACTAGAGCCGGTCTACACCACGGGGAGCATACTTTCCCTGGACATGCTGATGTTTCTATTAAGACGCTTCATCCCGAGACATTATCATCAAAAAAGAAGAAGGTATGGGTACCCAAGGTCACCGCATCTATAGAGTCCAGTGAGCCTGCAGGACAGGAAAAAACCAGGATTTGAAATATTTGACGTTGTCATGACAATAGCCAGCAAGATGGAGGAACAAATAGAGGATGTCCATCAAAGTCCTCCTGATCTTAAAGCGATCAAGGAAACAATAATTGAGGAGAAAGTTGAGAAACTCAGGATCGAGATTTCCAAGTTAGCTCCAGAACACGGAGTTTCCGTCGATAGCGATAATGAAAATCTTGATTACAATGATTATTTGGAGGAGGCTTTCATGGATGTCCATGTTATCAAAACTAGAGCCACCACAGTTCGTCAGCAGCTTATCAGGAATTGCTTTCGACTGATACGCTGACTTGCCCAACGAGTCAGTTAAAACATTTTTTGAATTGGAACAACTATTTGTGAAAAGATTTGTCGGGGCACAGCACCATGTGTCTGTTGGAGAGCTCATGATGGAAAAGAAAAAGTCTAACGAAACCTTGGTAGATTATATTTTGAGGTGGAGAAACCTTAGCATGAAATGTGAACCTCGGCTACAAGAAAATCCTGTGATTGAAATCCTACTCAAGAACATTCATGGGCCAGTAGCTTTCATGCTTAAGGACTCACCATCAAATCCTTTGAGAAGCTACTCAGTAAAGCCATCAGTCTTCAAGAAGAAATAAAGCACATGNGAAACCCTATTTAATCCTTTATATTAAATCAGGAACTTATCGACAAATACAAAGGTTTCACAAACTAAACGGACGTCATACTTTCCTTAGTTTATTTGATCGATCCTCATCCTCAAATCTTGTGTTTATCCTTCTGGATAGATACAGGATTTGAGGTACAATGCTCTTTCATTTTAAACTATGAAAAATATGGGGTTAGTTTTTATTTCGTACTTCAACGTCCTCCCAAAGCGGGCGACGGGATTTTGATTCCGGTGACTGACAGCTTTTTACGGGCAACTCCCCTCCAACCCCGAAATAACGCCGACAGCCTTTATCCTTTCCAAAGAAATGAGGAAGTCACTGATAAAAGATTTTTTAGATCCAGAAATCTATTTAGCTCAACATGCTAGAATTTCTTCAAATGAGGTGACCTCATTATAAGAACAGGCCAAAAAAACTTTCTCTGACAATAACTTGTCGCTCGGTACAAGCAAACATAATCGTCCATTATAAATCACAGTGAATATTAATGACACTACACTTACAAGAGTACTTATTGATTCTGGTGCCTCAATTAACTTTATAAACTATAGAACCCTCACATATTTGGACATTAACGCTTGTCAACTAACGAGAGGTAAAATGATGTTACAAGGATTCAACTAATAGAGGAAAATATTTGTTAGATCAATTACATTAAATTTGAAAATGGAAAGTTTGGTGATCGAAGGACCTAATTCAAGAACTCATAGATGATACAAAATTTTGCCTAGTTGTCATCGAAGAACCTAATTCTTAAAAAACATCTGATCTTGCACTTGAAGATGCGCAGCCAAAATTTTAGGAAGAAATTAAATCGACAGTGGATGAACTAAAAGAAATAAATTTAGTAATGGAAGAAAATCTGAAAATAACTTTTATTAGTTTGTTTCTTAATGATGATGAAGTAAAAGAAATATTTCACCTATTGAAAATATATAAAGACTGCTTTGCTTGAGATTATGATGAAATGCCTGGAGTTGCTCCAGAAGTTGCAATCCATAAACATAGACTAGAATAAACTGTGAATCTTATGAAACAAGCTCCAAGAAATATGCGTGCTGAAATAGAACAACAAGTCATTATTGAAGTTAAGAAGTTGATCGAAGCCAATTTTATTCGAGTAGAAAAATACCCGACATGGGTGAATAACATAGTGCTAGTGATGAAGAAAAATGGTGAAATTTGGGTCTGTGCAAATATCAGAGATCTAAACAAGGCTTGTCCAAAAAATGAGTTTCCCTTACCACTTCCATAACTGATGATCGATGATGCACATTTTTTTTGTGTTATTTTTGTAAATATTTTTCAATATTGCAAAACATATGCGACTTTATTAATAATAAATATGCAATTTAAAAAGAAATAAAAATAACTTTAGTAAAAATAATTTTATCTTTTAAAATCTTTAAACTATCATACCAATAATAATAATGCAAGTATATGTGTCACTTAAGTAATAAAATGATCTAATGGAGTCCTAAATATTGATCCAACAAGGAAGTTGGAAATGTTTATGAATAAATTCATATGAGGATAATGTAAAACAAAATTCAAACTTCAAAACTTAAGTATTTCAAATTTAAATTAATTAAACGTATGCTAAATAAAATGCAATTAAAAAAATTAAGTTAATTAAACAAATTGCTATACTTCAAAAGTAAACTTATGAAAACTAAACAAAGTTTCTATGACAACGGGTTCAAATTTAAGAAAACACCCTTTCCCTTTACAATAAGTATATGGATTGTTAGGAAATTAAAATCATTTAAAATATAAATATATAATTGTATTGTGCCAAATAAGAGCAATTCTATTCTTTACCCTCTTTCAATAGCATAAAGAGCATTGATTAATCAAGAGTTTGGTTGCTAATTCCATGGTTAGGTGGGAAGGATACTGAAACACCAAAAATATATAGTGTTTTTAGACACATTTTTATAGCTATTTTTGAGATATTGTGCTTTAATGGAAGGTATTTTTGTGTTTTTATTGTAGATACAAGTAAAAATGAAAAAAAATGCTTAATGGAGTGAAAAAGGATTAAATTTGGAGCAAAAAGGTGAAAAATTGTCCAAAAGAGTTTTGGCGCCTAAGCACCAAATTCGACGCTTAGGCACCGGTTAAACACAGAAGGTCATGCCTAAGCTCCGAGACCCCGTGCTTAAGTGCAAGTGACAGTTACTATACAATTAAAATTAGTTTTCATGAATTTCGAAGAGGTTTTTGAGGCACCCATTGGCTAAATAGGTGGTTGTAACCACCATGGACGAAAATTATCATGAAAAGACGCGTCTCTTGGGCAAATACATCCATTCAAGACAAATTTTAAAGATATCTTAAGGCACCTCATGGAAAGCAATAAAAGAAAGAAGAGAGGACTTAGAAAAGAGTCCTAAAAATATTGGCATTTTTTTAGAGTTCTTCTCTAGGGAGTTAGTTTGGAGAGATTTTCAAAAACCACTTTTTATATACTTTATGCTTTTTGTTATTCTGTTTTGAGTGATTGTAAAAGAGAAGAGATTCAAAGGAACTTCAAGAGTTAGGTGGAGGACTTAAGATAAGTTTTTATCTTTTTGTTTTAGACCACCTTTGGTTTTAATCGAGACTTGTTGTTAGTTTGACAAAGATTTATTTTTTAAAACTAAAGTGTTGTTTTGTTTTCTTCATAGATTCTGTGTAGTTTTCTTTATCTTTCTTCTTAAAATGATAAGTAATTAAGTTTTGGATGGAAGTTGTNAGAAAATTATAAAAGAAGGAAGAGAAGACTTTGAGAAGAGTCCTTAAAAGCTTCAAAAAGGTGTGGGATCCTAAAAGTACTGGGAATGTTTTGAAAGTTCTAAAATTGGGGAGTTAGTTGGAGAGATTTTCAGGCACCACACATTTATCCTTTTAATTTTTGTTTTATATTGTGTGTTGTAAAAGAGAAGAAATTCAAAGGAACTTTAAGAGTTTGGTGTAGGACTTGAGATAAGTTTTTATCTTTTGTTTTAGGCTACTTTTATTTTTAATTGAGACTTGTTGTTGACTTGACAATGATTTCTACTTTTAAGCTAAAGTGTGGTTTTATATTCTCTATGGATTCTGAGTAATTTTTTATATTTTTCTTCTTAAAATGATAAGTAATTAAGTGTTGGATGGAAGTTGTGGAGAGTATTGATCTTTAATGTTNCTTATCAATTTTGTTTTTAGTTTATTTTGAGAGTGTTGTAAAAGAGGAGACTCAAATGAACTTCAAGAGTTTGGTGGAGGATTTGAGATATGTTTTTATCTTTTATTTTAAACTACTGTTGATTTTAATCGAGACTTCTTGTTGGTTTGATAATGATTTCTACTTTTAAACTAAAGTGTGTTTTTATTTTATCCATGAATTTTGAGTAGTTTTCTTTATCTTTTTCCTTAAAATGAGAAGTAATTAATGTGTTGGATGGATGTTGTGGAGAGTATTGATCTTTAATGTTGGAAGAAGTTGTGATGATTTAAATCCATGAACTTCATTTACTTCTTCATTTGGCCTATCCAAATGTTAAAATTTATTGTGAGAATATGTAAAAACCGGGATAGTATTTTCTCAGTCAACAATTGGAAAGAATGACATGAGGTTGTATAAATGAAAATGTAATTCATATAATTTAGAGCAAATAAATAGGGAAATAATCATTGAATGGTGTAAAGTTAGAGTACTTTAATGTGATAAGTTAGAGCCCCCAACTTGGTTTATTGTCTTAGGTTCTGTTACAAGATGTTAGCCCCTAGATGGAGGGAATCAAGGGTACTCTAAAGTGAGAGTTGGGATCTTCCATGCATAGCCGATTTTCAGAGCTATTCAAACTTTAAATTATCCAATATTCTTTATAGCATTTCTAGTAAGGGTAAAGAATATAATTGCTCCTTTTTGGCACAACACAATTCACATACTTTCACAATAGAATTTTTATACTTATTATTGATTCATGATAATGAGAAAATTATCTTCCAAATTTAGTGTTTTTCTTTTAGATAAACTCAAGTTATCTTTTTAAATTGTTATTGTTCTGTCAAAATATGAAAAATACCAAAAAGATTTGAATTTTAATACAGCAAAAAAAATTTTAGTTTAAGTATTTGTTTTTTTAAAATAGAAAGTTTTTTGTTCAATAGTGCATATTTCGTATTTCCTTGTGGGTTCGATATTCAGGTCTTAATCAAAACATCATATTTTACTTGATAACGATACTTATACTTACGTAGTATCCCAATATAAATATAAATTAAAGAGTTAAATTCTTATTTTTATCAGGACCAACTTTTTGGTTCTGTTGCAAAGTAAGGAAACATAAGTGAAAAATATCATCAAAGACGTTGTTATAATGTTGCATATAAGCAGTTCCGGGATCAGATACTCTCGGCGCAAGTTTTGTTTGGAGTTGCCTGTAAGAAGGTGTTGGTTACCGGAATTGAAATCTCGTTGCTCACTTTAGAAGATGTTTTAATTTACATATATATTTAGTTTAGAAAAATATGATATCAAACTCACCCCATATTTTTCAAACTATAAATGAAAGGGCACTGTACCTCAAATTCTGTATTTATCCTGAAGGAAAAACACAAGACTTGAGGATGAAGCTAGATGAAATAAACTAAGGAATATATCACATTCATTTGGTTTGCAAAACCTTTATATTTTCCGACAAGTTCCATATTTAATATAAGAAATTAAATAGGGTTTATATTAAGCTTGGTTCAGACATGCTTCCTATAAGGGCAAGACTCTATAGTTAATTACATCTTAAATGACCGAAGTCACCTAAGAAGATTCTTGATAAAAATTAGGAAATATTATCTTCAAGGATTTTCAAAGGGTAGGACTTTTTAATGAAATCGGACGTAGAGGTGTGAAAGGGGATTGCTTCAAATTTGGAACATTTTATTGTATAATCCAGAGGAGAAAGAATTAGGGGATGTCATGGATTTAAAGGAGAACCCCGGTGACTTCCCAAGCTATCCTATTGTTTGGCTTCAATTTTGAAGAGAAAAATTTAAGTGTTTCATCCTGCCAATTTTATTACTTAGGGCTTACATTCGTGTGAAACGATCAAAAAAATAGCCTGGAAGATGTGAGGATTTAGGTCATGACAAACGACAACCTCGGAATCCTAAGACAAGTTAGGGCTTATATTGTATAGCAGTGCTATACGAACGCCTAAGGATAAGATGAGGATTTACGTTGCATAAGCAAGCAACCTCAAAGTCCTATGGCTTTATTATTTAAGTCTAGGAAAGGAAGATTGGTTTAGCTGTGGAAGACAGATTTTGTTGTTGAAGATGGTCGTGTTGCCCACCATGCTAGCTCCAAGCTCTTCAGTGTGACTAGTTTGAGTTTTCTAGTGTGTTAAGTTATGATGTTAAATCAGGTGGCCCTATGGTTGAAGTTCTTAAAATTTTATGGGGGCATGTTAAAGTTGATTAGAGCGACACCGGTTAGGATTATACGGTTCCCTCATTCCGACACCACTATTTTCTATTAGATTCACTTATTCTAAATAAACTTACTAAACTCAGCTTAATGAGTTCCATAATTTCATTTAAAAAGCAGGGCGCCTCCTTAGCAATCGTAGGTTACCTCCTCCGAGGGATTCCCAATCATCTGATAGAGACATTTTAATTTAGTTTGATTTTAGTTTTGTGTGTTGTTTGTGATTAAATTTTGAGTTGCTTTATGTTTTGAATGTTGTCGCGGTGAATTTTATCTTGGTTGATTTTAGTTTTAGTTTTGTGAATTTTTAGGATTTTTTAAAATTTTTGGAATTTTGGGCCAAAGATGGGTATTTTGGTAATTTGGCCAATTTGGGGATTTTGGGTAACGGGTGTTTTCAAGGTGTTTGAAACTATTTTTGAACAAATTTGGGTATTTTGGCTAGATTTGGAGATTTTGGCCAAATTTGGGGTCCCCAAGGTATTTGGGTAATTTGGGGGAATTTAAGGGCAATAGTGTAGGTTGGGAATCTTGATAAGGTTGGATAGTCAACCACCATAAATAAGCCATGGAACAATGGAAACCCCATTTTGGGTCCTCTATGTAGTGGTCTTAGCTAAACCCTAGCCTAGGCCTAATGGGTCTAGGGAACCACCTACAGGAGTCTCCCAAAAGTATCAAGGTACCGAAGCCTAGAAGTTTTGGGTTTAGGGTAATGAGTGATTGTGAGTGCAAAAAAGTACCTTAACCCTAAACTAACACCCAGTCTCAACCATAAGGTCTAGCAGTCCCGAGGGAGACTCATCTTGAGTTTCCCCAATAGTGACCCCACCTACTATGTGCTAGAGGTTAGGACCAATATATGGAACTTCAAGTTGAGTAGAGAAGAGTTTGAAATTTCTAATGGTGAGGGCTCCTTGTCTAGTTTTCTAAGAATAGTCAATAGGAAAGTCCTATGGCTAGGCCGTAGGCTACTAAAGAGGAAAAATTGAACCTCAAACAAAAGTGAGGTCATTAAATGGACCACCAATAGGTAGGGTGTGCTGGGAAAGCACACCGCGCGTATTGGCGCTGACCGACGAGATCAACAAAAACCAATACAAACTCCTAAGTCAACAGACCCGGAAGTAGGTGTAGAGTTGTATGTGTTTTTTTTTATTTCCGCTGAGGATACTGGCAGGTGCATATTTGATCAAGTCAAGATGTAGGGACTCTTGATGGAGATTGGAGAGTGGATTTCGAGTTATGAAATTCTAGAGGATGGGAATCAATATGCAAGTGCTGACACCGAGGTGAGAATTGAAATTTAAGTATCAATTCTGAAAAGAAAGGAAGAGTTGGAATTTAGGTACCAACCTCAAAGTTTAAGTACTCATCCAAAAATGAGATTTAAAGTTTAGGTATCAATCTCAGGGAGAGAGTCAAAATTTCAGTATTAACCTCGAAACATGAGAATCAGAATTTAGGTACTGATTCAAAAAATGAGATTTGAAATTTAGGTATCAATCTCAAGGAGAGAGTTGAAATTTAGGTATCGACATTAAAAGATGAGAATCATAATTTAGGTACTGATCCAAAAATGAGATTTGAAATTTAGGTATCAATCTCAGGAAGAGAGTCAAAATTTAGGTATTGACCTCGAAAGATGAGAATCAGAATTTAGGTGCTGATCCAAAAATGAGAATTGAAATTTAGGTATCAATCTCATGGAGAGAGTCGAAATTTAGGTATCGACCTCAAAAGATGACAACAAGAGTTTAGGTACTGATTCAAGAAAAGAATTGAAATTTAGGTATCGATTCCGAGAAGAGAGACAAAATTTTAGTATCGACCTCAAAAGGTGAGAATCAGAATTTAGGTACTGACTCGAAAGGAGAATTGAAATTTAGGTATCAATTCCGAGAAGAGAGTCGAAATTTAGGTTTTGACCTCAAAAGATGAGAATTAGACTTTAAGTACTGACTCGAAAGGAGAATTGAAAGTTAGGTATCAATTTTGAGAAGAGAGTCGAAATTTAGGTTTCTACCTCGAAAGATGAGAATCAGAATTTAGGTACTGACTCGAAAGGAGAATTGAAATTTAGGTCAATTTTAAGAAGAGAGTCGAAATTTAGGTATTCACCTCAAAAGATGAGAATCAGAATTTAGGTACTGACTCAAAGATGATATTTGAAATTTAGGTATGAATCTAAAGGAGAGAGTCTAAATTTAGGTATCGACCTCGAAAGATGAGAATTAGAATTTTGGTACTGATTTGAAGATGAGATTTGAAATTTACAAATAGCTTGTGGTGTTGAATTTGCAGAAGTGTGTCATGTCGAAATGTTGATTTTGTTGAAGAAGATTTTTAGAGCTTTGTGGGGTTTTGTGCAGAATGCAAAATTCCACGGGGATGTGAAGGGAGTTAATGCAGATAAATATAGTTGTGTTGCGCGCACAAAGAGTAAGAAACTTTGAAAATGAGAGAATCCACTCAACAGTTTCTTATCACATTTAATTTATCAAAATATGTCTTTAAAGTTTTAATTTTAATTAGTTGATTTTTTTTAAAAGAAATTAATTTTGTTGTTTATTTATTAGTGATTATTTTTATTTAAATTTTATTTATTGTCAAAGATTTGTTGTTTCGTTCTTTGTTCATTGAAATTCTGAACCAACGTGTAGTTCATGACTTTCATCCATCGAACAAAAAGGCACATTCCTGAGAAAAATTTTCATTAATCTGCTTCAATAAGAAGATGTCACAGATCGGACATAGGCTAACGTCTCAAAAGGTACAAAATAGAGTCCATGTCAAAATACATTCAGAACATCTCATGCTATGAATACATTGTAGGTTGAATATATCAGATACATATCATGTTGCTATAAAAAGAAAGTGAAGCCTCTAACCATCTATACTAGGTATGACGAGTTCCTAATCAAGCAGACCTTCTAACTCAAGCTCTAGGATAAGAGTTCCCTTCGCATGTACTTAGAGGTACAACCCTCTCATAGCTCGTACGACAGTAGTTCTTCTATTTTCAGGTCCAACTAGAATCCATATGGCATTTTGCTGTCATCCGTCCTGCGGAAAGTCACAGACACCCTACGGTGTTGTACCCCTGGAATGCAATGTTTAGCAACATCTTCACCGTTGCCTTTAAGAATGAGTACTGAATTGACTAGTAGAGAAATCTTCACAGAACCTCTGAACTCACTAGGGCCGATGAAATTAATTTCTTCCCAAATAAAATATTGCTCTTGTTCATAAATGAGACCGTGCAGAAGGGCCTCACAAAATCATGATGATTAATGTGTGGAGGAATGCAATTACTCTCTTCGTAGATATTGATAATACAACTATTGGGAATGCGGGTAGCAGGTAGAATATTCCATTTGACCATTCTTTTGTTCATCCACTTTATTGTTGGCGGTAGCAGATCTACTTGATTGTCTTTGAGGATCCTAGGCGGATTCCCCTGTCTGTCATTTGTGAAGTTGTAACAACAGCCACACTGGATGGTTATTCTTTTTTTTTCCTCTCATCCATTTCTTTAGCACAAAATATGTTCTTTCCATGACAAGGCCCGCCCGACCTCTATCTCTTAAATCAAAGATATAGTCCAGAATGCGTCTTTCATCACTTTTGGAGAAAACCCTGGTATACAGCTCTAGGCCTTCCAGTATGTTGATGAACTTTTCTTGAACTTCTTCATAAAACTCAAATTCTCTTTTATTTACTTTACTTATCTTGTAGTACTCTATCATACTAGGGGTTGGCAACTGTCGCGGGCATTCCTTCGTTTGAGCATTGGCAGGAACCCAAATTGGTGCTGCTTGTATCTGAAGCATGAGACTCAGCCTCTAGCGGAATGTACGATCCTAGGCTCCATGGTACATACTGATCCGTCCCCAATGGGACATATGGTTCATCCATCATAAAATCTATTGTCTAAGACCCATTGGTGCTTGAAGTATACTCTTCCAATGTACTGAAATGCTGTAAATGTAGAACATTGCAATCTGGTCATTATACAATCGCACCGGTGGCTGATGTCCCGACCGGTATTTCAGAGTTTCACTTCAAGAAACCCTTACATATGACATATCAAACTAAACGTGTATCTGAATTTGTCACAAACCCTGGTTCTTCATCTGTGGTGGGTAGGCTAGCAGAAGTTTCTTTCAGGTTTAGATCATAAATGTGCCCCTCAGAAATAGGGGTGAGCAAGTTGTTCGTCTCTCTTTGATGTCTGCGGTCTTGTCGTAGAAAAGCTCTCTGCTTCTTGCGACTGGCGTTCCTGCGTTGTATCTTGTAAAGCGAGGTACTTGGTAGTCATTCGTTATTGGCGGCTACTTGGCCCCTGACTGGTGTAGCTACCATGGAGGGCAGACGGCTAGGCCCTTCCATCGGATCTTGCTCTATTATCATGTTCTTGCCTTTGTGTGATACATTATCTTTAGCGGTCACTCTCAGTAGTGAAGGCAATCTTCCTTTCTCTTTGCAGCTGACTACATCCATGAGAGGACCTTCGTAGTCCATGTCAACTTGGTTAAAATCCATGTTGAAGTCTATGGTACCGCCCTGCGATGCTATCTCCACATTTAGTGCGAGGCTCCAGCCATCCTGGAAAGCAAAGATTAGCCTCTGTACCAGCATTTTTCTGCAGACGACAGGAAAAACGTCAGTGGGCAGAAACTTGTCATGAACTGGAACAAAAAAAATTATTTATTAAAGTAAATTTTAGTTTGCTTTGGTGAAATGAATTATTTATTTTATGTATGAGTTTTTTTTTAAATTTAGGAACATTTTACTCAAAAGTGGGAAGAAGAAAATTTAAAGTTTAAAATTTCTTCCTCAAAATTTTCATTACATTGAGGTTAATTACAAAATTTTGACCCGGTCATAGACATTTGGCCACATAGATAACCCTAAAAGAAACAAAGTTTTAAAGATTCAAAGCAAGTAGAGGCAAGCAGCGTTAGGTTGCGTAATAAGCTTTCAAATATCGTCCGTTTATTAGTAACATGGGTCTTTCACCCTGGAAGTCCACTAACTGGTAGGCTCCTCCTGTATAGACCTTTTCAATGACAAATGCTCCCTCCTAAGTTGGCTATTTTTCACCTATTTTGAGGGGTGCAAGAATAGGCCACTTGAGCACAAGTACGAGGTCACCAACTTTGAATGTCTTTAGGCGGAACAATTTGTCATGGGCTTGTACCATCTTTGCCTGGGAAAGCTCCAAATGTTGTTGTGCTTCTAGTCATTTTCCCTTGAGACTCTCCAGTTCTTCAAGTATGAGTTTTGCGCTTTCTTTCATTGTGAGTTAGTTGGCAACGATGACTCTGAGAGATGGTGTCTAGATTTCTAGCGGTAGGATGGCCTCAGACCCATACACGAGCATATAAGGTGTATACTGAGTGGGAGTCCTGAAAGTCATCAGGTAGGCCCACAAGACTTCTAATAGTTTTTGTGACAATCCCTTTTAATTTCATCCAATTTTTTCTTCAAAATCTGTACCAGTGTTTTGTTGAATACCTCAGCCAAATCATTTTCTCTGGGATAGTAAATTATAGAGTATCTCCAATCTATCCCATATCTTTTGATGAAATTGTTGATCTTTGTACTTCTAAAAGCTATCCCATTGTCAAAAATTATTCTTCGTAGTACTCCAAAATGGTAGATGATTTGACTTTTGAAAAAATGAAGGACGTGTTGTGCCGTAACCTCACGTAACGGTACTGCCTCTGCCCATTTGGAGAAGTAATCTGTAGCGACAAGTATAAACCTGTGTCCTCTGGAAGATGGAGGGTCTATAGGACCTATTATGTCCGTACCCCGACACTCAAATGGCCATGAGGCAACAGTTGGGTGTAGCACATTCGGAGGTTGGTGTAAGACCACCCCCTGCACCTGGCATTGGTGACATCTTCTGGTTGTATCCATGCAATCAGACATCATTGCTGACAAATAATACCCAAGTCTTTTGATCTTCATTTTCATTTTCGGCCCTGATTGGTGAGCGCCACACAATCTGGCATGTACCTCTTTGATATTTTTTTGTGCTTCAGCTCTGCTCAAACACCATAGCCACGGTCGAATGATCTTGTGTAGAGAACATTTCCCATCAGGGCTTAAAACATAGGCCTTCTTGTGATGTGGTGCGCCTCAGACTTATCTTCTGGCAGCTTTTCATTATGCAAATATTCTATTAATGGCTTGCGCCAATCTTCGCTGATGTCTGCAACTGTATTTATTATTTCTTCTTTTCCAAACTTGTGTAGAGTTTCAAGATCGATTTGAGATAAGACTCATTTTTCTTGCACTGTGACTTCAATAGAATCCTACGGGGGACATGTCATTTCCTTAGCAAGTTTTGCTAGAGCGTCGGCATGGGCATTATCTCCCTTAAAAATCTGGTAGAAAGTCACATAAGGAATCTGCTCTAGGAACTTCATCGTGTACTGATGGTATTCTGCTAATCTTGGTTTCAAATATTTGTATTGTCCGGCGACTTGTTAGATGACGAGTTCGGAGTCACCATTATAAATTTCAATGTTTTTTTATATCTATTGAGATTGTCATTTCTAATCTGGTGATTAAAGCTTCATATTCTGCTTAATTGTTGGTGCACGGCTCTGTCAGGTGGTATGAGAACCTCAACATACCCTTATCTGGCGTGATAAAGATCTAACCAATCCCTGCTTTTCCAGGTATAACTGTGTCAGATCCTTTGTCTTTTCTGGCTGACGAAGCACCATCGAAGTACATTTCCCAGTGTTTTGCAATGGATAATTCCATCTATAATATTTTCTCTTCTGGTAACTTGTCATTGAGAGAGGACCCAATAGGCAATGGGTGTGCAACGATAAAGTCTGCTAGTATTTGTCCCTTGATAGCACGGAGGGGAATAATAGTTATACTAAATTGCAATAAGATCATTGAACATCTTGCTAGACGTTCGAAGAGAGTTGGTCCGGTCATCAAATATTACAATGAATTAACTTTCGAGATCAGGGTAATCTTATGAGAAAGCATGTAAAGCATAAGCTTTTGGGCAGCAAAAATTAATGCCAGACAATGCTTCTCAATAGGTTGATACCTTATCTCCATCGATGACTCAAGTAGTAGAGCGCATTTTCTTTACCCTGATCATTAACTTGGGCTAAGAGGGCTCCGAGAGGGTCATCTAAAGCCGCCTTATAAAGTATCAACGATTTCCCTGAGATAGGGGCTGCCAAGACAAGAGGTGTCATTAAATATTGTTTAACGTCCTCAAAGGCTCACTGACATTTCTATTCCCAAATAAATTTGGCGTCCTTTTTAATTAATGTCGAGAAAGGCTAACACCTACCTGAGAGATTAAAAATAAAGCATCTTAGATATGCCAACTACCCTTGGAAGGAACGTAGTTGTTTCAACGTTTTAGGTGGAGGCATTTTGAAGATAGATTTAATCTTATTTGGGTCCAGTCCATCTCGATTCCCTGATGACAGACAACCAATCCTAAAAATTTCCAGGAGGTAATGCCAAAGGTGCACTTTAAGGGATTCAATTTAAGGTCATATCATCGTAACCGTTCGAACACGATCCTCAAATCATACAAATGGTCTATTTTCCATTTACTTTTGATGACCAAATCATCCACATGACATTCTACTTGGTTATGAATGAGGTCATCAAAAATCTTCATCATTGCATGTTGATATATTACTCCGGAGTTCCTTAGGCAGAACGACATCATTGTGTAGCAGAAAATTCCAATCGGTGTTCTGAAGGCTGTAAGTGTTGCATCCTTGGGAGCCATCTTGATTTGGTTGTATCCGAATGATCCATCCATGAAGGAGAAAATTTCTTGTGTTGAAGCGATATCCACCATCATCTCTGGTATTGGTAGTGGAAACTCGTGTTTGGGACATGCCTTGTTCAAATCTCTGAAGTCAACACAAACACAAATCTATCCATTTTTATTCTTAACATGTACAATATTAGCTAACCATATGGGGTACTACTCTTCTTTTACAAATTTGGCGTCTATTAATTTCTTCACCTCGGTGATGACTTGTTGTTCTATTTCGAGGCTCATTCTCCTGGGAGCTTGTTTTACTAGGTTTATATTCTTGTATGGAATGCAACCTCTGCTGACAGTCCTGACATTTCATCGTAGCTCCATGCGAAGCAATCTTTGAATTTTTTAAATAGTTTGATCAATTTTGCAAATTCTTCGTCATTAAGTAGAGAACCTATAAATGTAGGTTGGGGTTGTTCTTCAGTCCCGAGGTTAATCTCTGTCAATTCATCAACAGTAGATTTAATTTCCTCCTTAAATTCTGGCGAAGCATCTTCTATTGGTTGATCAGTAGAGTCATCCTCTATATTAAGGCAATCCTCTTCTGACTCACCAGTAACAACCATGCTAAATTCAGAATCATCGACTGGTCTGACTGGTCCAAATCTGAGACCCTCTTTTGAGTTTGGGGTTTGAATTTTAGCATTCCATAGTTTTTCAAAAAGTTGAAATTTACCTTTTGGCATTTGTTTTCGTAAGTGACCCTTTTGAATTAACTTTTGAACACAAGGTGAGAAGTAACTAAAAGGCAATTCCATTAATTCATTAGACCTGTTGAATTAACTTTTGAACACAAGGCGAGAACTAACCAAAAGGCAATTCCATTAATTCATTAGAATCATCATCCAAATTTACATGTTTTTCAAGATTAGTAGAGGTAGAAGCAAGGTAAAATTTGATCAGCTTTGAACCAACACTACGGACTTCCTTTACCTCTAAACTCTTGACCTTTTGAGGGAGAATCAAAGTGACGGTCATAGCATTCACATAGTGGTTTATTCGATCATACATTGTTTCATATTCATTCTTTTCTGTATCTTCTAGAGATATCTCATACTAAGGTCTCTTCCATCTTGTCATCATTATCTCATCTTCAGAACTGTCTTCATCACCAATGTTGATGGTTGACCTAGTCCGTTCAATAGTTAAATTTATCCTTCCTCGTCCACATCCGTGGCCTCGACCTCGGGTGCGCGAACTAAAAGAACTTTCACCATCTCGTAGTAAGGGAGAGGTAGAAGATTGCTGAAGTGAAGCTGAATGGCCTCCTCTTTGTGATTATTCTGAATCTTCATCTTTATTTTTGATAATCTAATGCGAGAAGACAATCTTCTTTGGAGGCGCGTAGTAGGAAGCATCTTCATGGATACCAACTTCATTTACTGAAAATGGTTGTAGGTCTCCCTTGATGCAATTTTCTTGACCATCTTTGTGGTATTTGATGCACGAATGTAGAGATGATGGAACCATATTATGCTCATGAATCCACAGTCGACCCAATAAAGCGTTAAAAGAGGTCTCAGCGTTGATGATATGATTTTTAGTGGTTGCCACGAGTTCTCCAACCTTCATAAGTAATGTAATTGATCCAAGGGCTCTTTCTCCCTTTTGTTTGAATCCTCTTAACATCATTTTATTGGTCGTAAGCTCTTGAGCTTCAATATCCAAATCGTCCAATGTCCGTAGGCTCATCAAGTTAAGAGATGCTTCAGGATCCACTAAAACTCTGGATAACACAAATTACCGATGTTGACGGAGATGTGGAGTGGACGGTTGTGGTCAGCAGTACCGAGCAGTAAGTCTTCATCTGTGAAGGTTACCCCTGACTGTTCTTTCAACGAGCAAACTTCATCTGAAGATAACTGAGCTAAGAAAATTTTTGGGTCAAGCAAAGTTGTAACCAGAGACTCTCTCATCTCCTTTGACATGATCAAAGTGTTGTATATGCTTAATCGGGCGGACAACTTCCTGAGATGAGCTAGCATGTTGTAGTCTACTTTGTATGATCCTCTGATTTTATCTTGATCATGTGGTCCTTTTATTGATAGAAGTGGGGGTATCTCTTCTCAAGTCATTATCTGTTTTTCTTTGTCGGTTGGAGTGTTCTTGGTGGTAACACTTTTCCACTCCTTAAGTTAACTTTTGTGATTTCTTCTTTTTGAGATATCATTGTTGAATCTTCTGGTGTATTTTTCTCTTTGTCAGAAAGATCTAAGTTGATGGGAAGAGGTGTACCTTGATGCTCGAGAATTGGCTCCTCGTTATTGGTGCTATTGTAAGCGGTGTCATTGATGTCTTCTTTGGACTTGACAACGAGTTCATCAGACTCGGGTACAACTTGAGCATCATTTTGGGTATCGAGATCGAACCTAAATCGAACATGATCAGTTACGTTATCACTAGAAATAGTTTAAACGTAGTTAAAATCACAATCATTATATTCACAAGTCCCCGAAGGGACAAAAAGCTAATCATACAAAGTCAAGGGTTCGAGGATTTTCTTCCCCAAATCCAAGACAACCAATCTAGTAGAGGCAGCCCCCTATCCTACCCCTCGTGCTATCAATCTTTGTAGTGACGCTTTTCTTCTTCTTCTTGGTCCTTGACGATGATGGATCTCCTAACGAAACCTTCATCTCAGGCTTGGCATGTTGCGAACTCAGAATGGAGGCTTGTTTTTATGTAGACTGGATTTTATTCAATATTTTCTTGGATGATCTGCTCCAGGCCTCATTCCATTCTTCTTCGGAATTTTTAGAAGCTTGTTTTGATGAATCCTATATTTGATTAAGGACCCTCTTGAGTTCATCCCAAGTTTGGTATTTGTAGAAGCTTGTTTTGATGAATCCTGTATTTGATTAAGGACCCTCTTGAGTTCATCCCAAGTTGTACTCCATCCTCGTTCCAGTATACGGATCCATTGGGGAAATTGGCTTGGCCAAAATCATATTTATGGAACCTTTTTTAGGTTCTCTTAAATATTCTTTCAGGATTGTTATGTCCTCTTCTTTAAGGTTCCTCTCAAGCCAGTCTTTAAAGAAGAAGCATTTTTTATAGTGTGCCCGAGCAACTGGTGGTATGGGAAATAATTTGGTTCATTCTTCTTATCCACCTCTTCGGGCTTATTTGAATCTGGTACTTTGAATTCTGGCTTCTTAATCAGACTCCTGAATATTTTAGGTATAGCTTCATCCTTGAAAGAATATATAATTATCTGTCGCTCCGACAGGGATATTCCTTTATCTCCTGTTTGAGGTGATCTCTCTTGAGGCGGCCATTGGTTGGATTGACTATTCTGTTTCTGAGAGTACTGTGACGAATATTGGTGATGCTCTTCTGCATATATCTTTATCGGCTTCCTCTTTTTTGTCGACGATCGCTACTACTCCTGATTTCTTCTCAAACACTTTGGTCACCTTAGCCTTTTCATGTGGCTCCATGTGTTTTATTTCTTCTTGAATACTGCTAGCTTTACTAAGTAGCTTCTTAAAGGATTTGATGGTGAGTCCCTTAATCATGAAAGCTACTAGCCAATGAATGCTCTTGAGTAGAATTTTAATCGCATGATGTTCCTGTAGCTGAGGTTCACATTTCATGCTAAGGTTTCTCCACCTCAAAATATAGTCTACCAAAGTTTCGTTAGACTTTTGCTTTTCCATCATAAGCTCTCCAATAGACACATGGTGTTGTGTCCCTACAAATATTTTCACAAATAACTATTCTAATTCAAAAAATGTTTTAACTGACCTGTTGGGCAAGTCAGCGTACCAGTTGAAAGCAATACCTGACAAGCTGCTGATGAATTGCTGGCAGAGTAGAGCTTCATTATTTTTTGTGTTACTACAGCTGGCTCGGAAATGTGCTATATGCTGTCTGGGATTTCCAGTCCCATCGAATATCCTATAGTTTGGGGCCACAAATCCCTTGGGGATAGGCACAACATCGAACTCCTCTGGGTAAGGTCTACCCTTCAAAATTGACGCAGCGCCCCTGGATTGGGCTAAGGTGTCTCGCACTTGTTCAACCATTTACTTGAACTCCTTTTCTTGTATGACACTTGATGGAGAATCTTTCTTCGGTTGCTCATCTTTGTTGGTTGAAGTAGCCTCTCTTCTTTCATCTATAATGTGTATGATTTCTGGTTGATTAATCTCTGGAAAAGCCAATTGCGGTGCTCTGATTGCCCCTGAATGGTGGTCATGACAGTCGTAGCTACAGTCATCTTTTCTATTCTATTCTCCAGTAGACTAACTTGCTTATCCCTTAGGAGGATAACCCTACGCAGCTCATCTATGGCATTCTCTTTGGTGTGAGGTTGAGCCTCGCGTGCAGATGTGGTTCCTCTAGTTTTAATCACAAGGACATCCATGAAATCTTCCTCCAATTAATCATTGTAATAAAAATTTTCATCATCGCTATCGACGAAAATTTTGTGTTCTCGAGCTATCTCGAAAATCTCAATCCTGAGTTTCTCAACTTTCTCCTCAATTATCAGTTCCTGTATCGAATTAAGATCTGGAGGACCCTGATGGACATCCTCTATTTGTTCCTCCATCTCGCTGGCTATTGTTGCTACAATGTCAGATATTTTGGACCCTGGCTTTATTCCATGTTCTTGTCTCGCGGGTTCACCGGACTGTATCAGTGCAGCAACCTTGGGTACCCGTACCTTTTTATTTTTTGACGATGATGTCTCAAGATAGAGCGTCTTAGTAGAAACATCGGTATGTCGGGGGAAAGTATGCTCCCCATGGTGTAGACCGGCTACAGTGTCAGGAAATCGTCTTGCCTTTATCTTGGGATTGTAGGAATATCTCCATAATGGGTGACGGTTAAGATCTTTAGACTCAATCTTGACTTAACCGGTCGACAGTTTGTGGTCCTAGTGGTAGTATAATTAGTAGTAATCACTGCGGTATCAACTATGTTCCCTAAACAAAACTAAACGGGGATGCAAGAAGGTGGCACTCCAGTTGTCTTGTGGGACAAGACTATCTGGCGGATTTGACGCCCTTCAAAATTTCCTTCTTCATGCGAGGAGAAATTGCATCTCCCACTCGTTTAAGTAACTCGCTAACCAAACAACCTTCTTTGGTAACAAGCCTTCTGAAAACTACACTAACTTGAGTGGTAGAATTGAACTTCTTTCTCTCCTCACCATGTCCATGAAGTGACGGTAATGCTGCAGTGATCCTTTGGATACTCTCATATCCCTTGGTATTCGTCAAAAGATGGAATCTATTTCCTCGCAGGAGTGGATAAATTTTCAGTAACACTTCTTGAACTTGATGATGCTCCTCCTCAACAGGTGTTTCCTTGGGAGTCTGGGCTTTAATGGCCCTCCAAACTTTTCTATTACGGTTCCTCCTTTGAGTTTGGGTCAGCGATACAATCCTTGAACTTGATCCGATCTAAAATACGGGTGGTGGGATAGTTAATCCTTTAGTCGGATCCTCAATAATCATCACTTATTTCCCCTTAGCAGCAATGGGGCTAGCAGGTTTGGCAGGTGCCACGAAAATAATAGTTTTAGACTTCTTGCATGTAGAGAAGTCTTGAAGGTAGTTCAGATTAAATTCTGCAGACGGCTCCTGTATTTCTGGAGCAGCAATCTTCATTACTACAAACGGGGCTTTCCCGAGGATGACCTCGAGATCTTCAAATTTGGCTCCAAATTTGATGGTAGGAGCGAGGTTACGGGCTTCATGGCTTGTTGGCAGGTTGCAGGAAAAGGTCAGCATTAGGTAGGCCATTACAATAGGCTTGAAAATAGAAAGTTTCAGGGTTAGCTATACGGCCGAAAACCTCGTAATTTTTAGTGCAAGCACTGAATGTAGAGGTTGATTTGTAGACCGGGCGGGTCTTAATTTATGGGTATTTTAAAATCTTGTTTAAAACTTAATTAATATAAAAAAATCTCAAAGTGCACGCAGCATAACACGATTTGGTTTAATTAGCAGAATAGCAAATCAAAATTGGAAGGGAGATGCAAAGTATTTTAGGACCCAGTGCGGGACCTATTTAGTAGAAGAAAATGCCTAGGTGGAACTAGTCCGCTGACACACCTATGAGGGGTCCGACCCCACATGAAAATTTAAAGAGTCCTTAATGGCTTTCTGAACCCCTCTGTTCAAAGATGATTGAACAGCTAGCCCTAAAGTCCAAGGAGTTGGTTGTACCTTCCCAAGACATAAATGGGTAAAGTATGCCAATAGAAGAAGGGTAATTTGGTCTAAGAGGGACATGGACACATTACCAATGTGTGAAAATAATATTTCTTGAATTGTATGGAGAGAATAGCTTTTCCCCAACGGAGTCGCGAGAAGCTGTCGGCGCTATTTTTGGTTGGAGTTGCCCGTAAGAAGCTATCGGTTACTGGAATTGAAATCCTGTCGCCCATTTTGGAAGGACATTTTAATTTACATATATATTTAGTTTATAAAAATATGAAATCAAACTGACCCCATATTTTTTATAGTTTAAACGAAAGAGCACTGTACCTCAATTCTTGTATCTATCTCAAAGGATAAACACAAGACTTGAGGATGAGGCTCGATCAACTAATCTAAGAAATATATGACATCCGTTTGTTCCGTAAAACCTTTATATTTGCCGACAAGTTCCGCTATTTAATATAAAGAATTGAATAGGGTTTATATTAAGCTGGGTTCAGACATGCTTCCTATAAGGGCAAGCCCCTATAGTTAATTACATCTTNACTTACATGGTGGGCAGCCCAGCCATCTTCAACAACAAGAGGATCTACAACAACATGTTCAACACATCCTTCCTTGACTTTAAAATCACAAAGCCATAGGAATTTGAGGTTGTTTGCCTAGTGCAACATAAATCCTCAAACACATCTTTTAGGCATTTGTACAATTCTGTTTTACAATTTAAGCCCTAACTTGCCTTAGGATTCCGAGGTTGTCATTCGTCATGACCTACTGCCTAGTGCAACATAAATCCTCAAACACATCTTTTAGGCATTTGTACAATCCTGTTGTACATTAAGCCTTAAACTTACCTTAGGATTCCGAGGTTGTCATTCGTCATGGCCTAAATCCTCACATCTTCAAGGTACAAGCCCTAATTCGCCTTAGGATTCCGAGGTAGTCGTTTGTTACGACTTAAATCCTCACATCTTCAAGGTTATTTATGCTGATTGCTTCACACAATGTAACACGACTTAAATCCTCACATCTTCAAGGTTATTTATGCTGATTGCTTCACACAAATGTAAATCATAATAAATAAAAATTGCAGGATGAAACATTTAAATCATTTGTCATGACCTAAATCCTCACATCTTCAAGGTTATTTGTGCTGATTGCTTCACACAATTGTAAATCCTAATAAAATAAAAAAATTTGCAGGATGAAACATCTAAATGATTTCTCCTAAATCATAAATCCTAATAAATAAAAAATATTGCAGGATGAAACAGAATGAGTTCTCCTAAATTGAACTCGTTATGACCTAAATCCTCACATCTTCAAGGTTATTTGTGTTGATTGCTTCACACAAATGTGTAATAAATAAAAAAATTGCAGGATGAAACATCTAAATGATTTCTCCTAAATTGAGGCCAAATAATAGGATAGCTTAAGAAGTTACCGAAATTCTCCTTCGGATCCGTGACATCCTCTAGTGTTTCCTCCTTTGGACTCCAAAAACAAAATGTTTCAAATTTGAACCAATCCCCTTTCACACTTCTTAGTCCGATATCTTTGAAATGTCCTTACCATTTGAACTCTTTGAAGGTAAATTTTCTTGACTTTTATCGAGAGTATTCTTAGGTATTGTCCTTACCATTTGAATTCCTTGAAGATAATTTTTCCTTGATGTCTATCGAGAGTATTCTTAGGTAACTTCNCCTCCTAAATTGAATCCAAATAATAGGATAGCTTAGGAAATCATCGAAGTTCTTCTTCGGATCCGAGACATCCTCTAGTGTTCCCTCCTTTGGACTCCAAAACAAAAGGTTCCAAATTTGAACCAATCCTTTTCACACTTCTTAGTCTGATATCTTTGAAATATCCTTACCATTTGAACTCCTTGAAGATAATTTTTCTTGANTAAGAATTTCTCATAAATTGAAGCCAAATAATAGGATAGCTTGAGAAATCACCGAAGTTTTCCTTCGGATCAGTGTCTCTAGTGTTTCCTCCTTGGCTCCAAAACAAAATGTTCCAAACTTGAACCAATCCCTTTCATATTTCTCCATCCAATATCTTNTTATATTAGACAGGGGAACTTGTCGGCCAATACATTGGTTTTGCAGACCAAACGAATGTCATAACTTTCTTTTGTTTATTTGATCGAGCCTCACTCTCAATTCTTGTGTTCATCATTCGGGATAGATACAGGATTTGAGATAAAGCGCTCTTTCATCTAAACTATGAAAATTATGAGGTCAATTTGACTTCATCTTTTTTAAAACTAATTTTTTTTTAAAAAAAAAACATCCTTTTGAAGCAGGCAACGAGATTTCAATTCCGATGTCCGACGACTTTTTACGGGCAAACTCCACACCAAAAATAGTGCCGACAGCTTTTTTTTAAAAAAACGTCCTTTTGAAGCAAGCAACGAGATTTCAATTCCGATGACCGACGGCTTCTTACGGGCAAACTCCACACCAAAAATAGTGCCGACAATATATATNTTAAGAAAACTTCCTTCCAAAGCGGGCTATAGGATTTCAATTCCGATGACCGACGGCTTCTTACGGGCAAACTCCACACCAAAAATAGTGCCGACAATATTGAAGTGTCACTTGAGGACAAGTAACATTTTAAGTTTGGGAGACTCTGATACACCTGAAATATATAGTGTTTTTAGACACATTTTTATACCTATTTTTGAGATATTGCGCTTTAATGAAAGGTATTTTTGTGCAAACTGATACACCTAAATTATATTATGTTTTAGACACATTTTTATACCTATTTTTGAGATATTGCGCTTTAATGGAAGATATTTGTGTGTTTTTCAGATACAAGTAAAATGGTGAAAATGCTTAAAGGAGTGAAAAAGAATCAAATTTGGAGCAAAAAGGTGAAAATTATGTTAAAGTTTTGTGGCACTTAAGCACCAGATCCGGTGCTTAAGCGCCGGTGAAACAAATAAGGCCACGCTTAAGCACCAGAGGCCCCGAGCTTAAGGGCCAGAGACATTTATTTTACGATTTTCTTCACTTAGCTAAATTTTGAAGAAGTATTTGAGGCACCTATTGGCTTAAGAGGGTGGTTATGACCACTAAGAAAGAAAATATTATTAAAAGACTTATGAAAGGAAGCACCCTTTAGAGGATTCCAAGTCACCTTTTGGAGATTTATAAAAGAAGGAAGTTGGGACATTTGAAGGGGGNTAAAAATAATTCTAAAAAATCAAATAAAAATTAGAAAAATACAAAATAAATTTCTATGGATTCTCTGACCTCAAAGAAATTTTCCAAAAATATAAAACATATTTTTCAACTTACAAAATATTTTATTTTTATTAAACCAAAACTTTAATTAATTTTAATAAGTCACAAAAAATTCAAAAAATTATGAAATTTTGGCCAAATGACTTTCTGGTCCAGGGCTAGCTCATATAAAACTTTCAAGTGATTAAGAGTTGTCTTGATTATATTTTGAAATTTTCTTTGAAAATGCATATTTTTGCACAAAAATAATTATATGAATTAAATTAAATTGTGAAAATTCACATTTTCTCCTTTGATGTCTTAATTGACCTATCAGTAGGGTTATATAAAAGTCTCAAAGTCATTTGACTTGGATTTGATAAATTATGAAAGTTTGGACCCTTAGGGGCAAAATTGTAATTTTGGATATTTTGGCCTTAATGAACATTTAAGCTTAATCAAAATGGGAAATGAATAATTTCTGATATAAATTAACTCATTTGATGATTTGCAATAAAAAATGGGCTTAATTGGTAGAAACCCACTTCACTTTGCTAAATTACAAGATAAAAGAATGATTCCCATAATTATCAAAATTTTGGGAAACTTCATTGAGCATAAAAATGACTTTTGAATTTAGGAGTATAACTTTGGAAATAAATGATTTCACACCCTTATTTGATAATCAAAATGACGTGTAAATGATCTTGATAATGATCACTTAAAGTTTTAAATCTTTTCAAAATTAATACACATACTTAATACATTCACTTAGGTCTTAAGGACATAGTGGTGAACTTAAGTTGAAATCCACTTGCTAAAAGAGGATTAGAAAAATCAACATAATTAAACTCTTTCAAAACTCCACAAGTCCAATTAGGACTAAAAATTTGGCTAAGTGTTCTTAAACAAATTGATTTGCCCCTTTCAGAATCTTCACCCACATAATTACCTTATTCTTGGGAATAATCAAGGCATCAATGTTCACTAAGTATCAGGATATTCTGGGTGAATTATTAAGTAACATAATAAAGTGTAAATGAACCCAATGTCTTTTACCAGATATTAAGAAGGTTGCATGGACCTG
>JXCR01148912.1:27639-50354 GCA_002079205.1 Phalaenopsis hybrid cultivar
AACTTTTGTTACCTAAGATGTAATTAACTATAGGGGCTTGCCCTTATAGAAAGCTTTTCCCGAACCCAACATAATATAAACTCTATTTAATTCCTTATATTAAATAGGGGAATTTTTCGGCCAATACATTGGTTTCGCAGACCAAACGGATGTCATAACTTTCCTTAGTTTATTTGATCGAGCCTCACTATCAATTCTTGTGTTCATCCTTTGGGATAAATACAGGATTTGAGGTAAAACGCACTTTCATCTAAACTATGAAAATTATGGGGTCAAATTGACTTCATCTTTTTCAAAAAAATAAAAAATTTTTAAAACGTCCTTCCAAAGCGGGCAACGAGATTTCCATTCCGATGACCGACAGTTTCTTACGGACAAACCCCATACCAAAAATAGTGCCGACATAGGCTTAAATGATCGTAGTGGAGAACTTGAGATGGAAGAAGCGGTACAATAAAAATTCAGCAGCCATGTATACTCATTTTTTAATCTTTGAAGAATCATGTAGGGATATGATCTAAGTGATGTTTTAGTGAGCAAATTGAATTATTTTTTATGAATATTGAATGCAAAATGAAATAGAGGATGAAATAAACAGATTGGATCCACTATCTAAAAGGACTTGAACCTAATTAGATAATTGTTCAAACAATACGAGATTTATTTTAAACCATGTTTGATCGTTATTCATACAATATTTGATCATAATTTATACATTGTTTGAACCATCATTAATTTTTATTAAACCTTATTCAAGCCTGATCCAAATCTTATTTGAAGGTTGTTCATCGAGTTTGAGAAAATTTTGGATAATTTGAACCTTATTTGAATCATTTTTACCATAAATTAAACCTTGTTCTTTCTCAATGAAAATAAGATTCCAAAACCCATATAATTTATGTTGCCTTTTATTCGAACCATACTCAAGCCATATACAAATTTTATTTATGCATATATTTGGAGCATTTTAATTCTAAATGTAAATCAAACATTATTATTCTTATGCTCCATGGAGGGTAGTGGTAAAATAATAGAATTGTTTTTCAATTTATTTGGGACTTTTGTATCTAAAGTAAAAAGTTTCAAAAAAATATTTTCTAATCTGATAATATGAAAAAATACGACCAAATTCATTCAAATAAGATCATAGCAAAAATCAGAATAAATTTCAAACACAATTCAATGAAGAAAATTTTCCAAGAAGTTCAAACTTATAAAATGAGATTCGAACCTCATTACAACTCAACAAAGGGCGAATCATTAAAAACTATATTAGTTCAAACAATGTACAAATAAAACATAAAAATGAATCAAATTTTTATTCAAATCTAATCTCACTTTTAATCATAAAACTCTAGGTACGAAATATATGCTCAAATAAGTTCAAACAATATATGGATTTTTAACAACATGTTCTAATCTTAATAATTTTCAAACCTAGGAATCTCCTTCTTATCATAGCTTATGACTGCCAAAGTTGGAATAAACAATGAATAAATAATAATCTAAAAAACAAAAACAATTTGATAACCTTGAATAGGGATTGTAATGAAGGGTGGTTAGAAGGAATCGTGATGAAGAACCTCCTAAAAGTTTTTAAAGGACTTTTTTGCAAGAAATCTGTCATTAGAGCTACAATATGCATTAAAATAGAGAATGGTATTAGATGTACAAAATTAAAAATTCATCTACTACAATAAATTACACACTATACTAAAAACTTTTAGATTAATAAGAGTCAGTAGATAAACAAAAAAAAATTTCAACATATACTCACAACAAAACAAAACTAGACAATAGAAAAATTAACATACCCTTTGAAAATTTTATTTCTTCTCAAATATTAGTAAATTAAGAAAAAACAAAATATAATGTATGAATTTTTTAAAAATTAGTAAATATTAGAAAAAAATCATATTTATACTAATATCCTGAAAAGATAACATGTCTCACTGCCAATAAAATAATCATAAGAATGTAATCCAATATGATATAACACATAATATAGATCAAACAACTGAAGTCAAACCTCCACTTATAATAGCCCAATGTAATGGCCTAAGAAAGTGCAACATCAAGAGTCCAATCAAGGCCTATCACATGATCCCAATAAAAAAGAAACTATCAAATTTATCATTTATTATATAAACTTAAAATTTTGCTTTTAAAGCTTTAAATTTTAAAATTTGGCAAATTTTATGGGTTGATCATAATATAAAATAATTTAGGAAGATGTTTTTCAGTCTTTAATTAATAATAACATGAATTTTCCTCCAAAATTTTCAATTTTTTTAATTTAAAATTTTTGTAATAAAAATAATATCAATAGGGTTGGTTTACATTCAACCTTTATAGTTATTGAATGATGTTTTTGAGTAAAATATTTCTCTCTTTCAAATGATTTTTGGTGGCTTCAAGTATGTGTTGTCTTTTGGGCGAGAACAAGTTTGTATTGATATTTTTTTCTAAAAAATTATTTGCTATCCTTTAATAATGCTTTCTCTATGCTTTTCTCCACTCTTCCTCCACATACATTAGAAACCAAAGCCTCCCAACCATTTGAAACAATTCCTCATAAATCTTGGCTAAGCTAAATTACACAAAAGCCTAATCTTGTTCCCTACCCCTCAACCCCTATCAAAACCCAACCAAATCCAACATTACACATTATATCGCAAGTACATATTCTAAACTAACCATTTATTAAACCTAAAAACAGTTTCTCAAAAAATTCTTCAAAATTAGCTGAAAATTAACCTAATAAGGAATAGTCTTGGCTTTTATGTCAATACAACACCTCTAATTCCTTATCACTCCACTACAAACTTCAAAAGACTTATTTAAATGTTAATATAATTATATAAAGCTTTTAAAATTATTAATATCACCAAAGAAATCCTACAACTATAATATTTGGTATCTAAAGGAATTTAAAAAGGTTCTTATGAGTAAAAAATTTTTGAGAACTAAACAAATTTATTTGTGTGGAAATGTCTCCAAATACTTGAGAAGTACTCCAAAAAGTTTGAGATTAGTAAATTAGTTTTTAATATAAACTTACTTTATCTTGTTTACTAGTTTATAGATATCCTCTATTGAACAAATCCTTAAAACTAAATGAGAAGTGAAAAACTTGTGAAGAGAGAACCCCAACTTAAATAATATATATATATATATATATATATATCTATATATATATTGATGTAATAAAAAATTTATACCACTTATCTTATATTTCATGTTCATTATTTATGATAATGTTAGTTATTTGATTGCTAGAACATAAATATTGTTATAATCTTGATGTCTTCAGACTTGTACATTTGAGTAATTTTATTTTTTATTGGATTTATGATTTCATTTATATAAATATATGTATAAAACTTGTTGTGTTTGAAGCTGAAAGAAATTTTGTTAGAAAAGCTTGAACGTAAGAAGTCTTTAAACCTCCCTCTTTCCTTGGAAGTTATTATGGCTTAAAATCCACTTTTCTTTTATGTCAATTTTTTTCAACTTCAATCTCATCATAAAATTGTATTTTTATTACAAAACGTATTATTTTTTTAAATTAAAGTTTATTTTATTAGATCATATTGAAAACCTAATTAATTCATTAGACCATATATTTCATGAAATTGATATTAATATTGTGGAAAATTTTAGAAAGATAAGAGCACAATACATAGATGGAAGAATCAATGCATGCTATCTTAAAGCATCTTCAAAAAAATAAGCACCATGAAATACATGCATTCAACACAAATTCATGTTATGTCATTAAAAATTTAGTGATTATAGGAGAAAACCAACATAATGAAAGACAATTTAATACTTGAAATGAAGGTACAAGAGAACAACATTACAAGAATATTGGAGACTTTAATGTTCTCTTTAAACAGGATATTTCCTTTTATGATGTCTCTAATTTCCCTATTAGATTGGTAGGTCCAAATAGATCATTTCTTCGACTGAAAAATGATGAATGATTACCAAAGAGTTGACTTTACAGGAAAGGAAATTGATTGAGAAAGCTTGGATTTATTAAAATAATACCATAGCTAAAGAGGGAATGTTGGGACACAATACATAGATTCAAATGAAGGGGACATTAAAAATTAAATATTTTCCTCAGCATCATGGAAGGCACTATTTAGTTAATTACTTGAACACTTTTGAAGATTTAATTTCTATGACCAATTACAATTATAATGATTGACAACAAGGCAATAAATTTATCTTAGGGATGCTAGGTGGAGATCCTATTTGTTTAACTATTACTAAATGGAAACAAAGGATTATAGAAAAAAGAATATTTTAACTATGTTAATTATTTTAAATCACAAAAGTTATAAGTTAGTTATTAATGGAGAAAAACCAAAGAATTTCATCTTAACTCCAATTTTCACACGATCCATTCTCAGTATTGAATCACACTAGAAACCTTCCCATTGTCTTTTGATCGACCATGCATATCTACCAATTATGTGTAGGTGTCTCGTTCCTAGAGAGATTAGTTTGTAGTTATGAGGACCAAATTTACTGTGATTTCCCTCTTATAGATATTGCTCACATCTTTTTAGGTAAACCTTGATTATATGATTTAAATATGATCTACTATGGCAAGATGAATACTTATATTTAAAAGAAAAAAACAAGACTAATAAACTCAATATTGTCACACTTATATAGAAGATAAAAACTAAGGCACTATCCAAAAAGATAATATGATTTACAACCCAAACACACTTTAAAAAAACTTTCCGTGCTTCAATTGATGGAAATAAGGAAACCTGATAATGGAAGTATTTATGTCATTTTAATCTCATTTCCAATATCTCTTATTTTCTTACTTCTTCAACTTCTAAAATAGAAACTATTAGACTATAAAAAAGGAGTTGTATGATCTATTCATTCTTTGTCTACTGCATTTGAAAAGGGTAACTCTTGATTTTAATGAGTTGCACATATCTATTATCTTGCTACTCCTTGTTGAGTTTAACAATATTTCTCTAGATAAACTGCTAGATAGGTTACCATCTTCTTAGGTCCATTCAACTGTCATTGATATAGCTTCAGATTCACAAATTTTAACCTTCCCCACTATATGTTGATCCACTAAGAAAGATAAATTCAAAAGATATGACGAGGACATGAAATTGATTTATCCAAGAAAGTCTTAATCCATGTATAGTTTAAGTCTTAATCCATGTATAGTTTTAGTCCTAAGAAAGATTAAGTGTAGAGGATGCGGATTGATAGTAGGGCAATAAATGAAATAATTATCAATTATGATTTTATATTTCTATATTAAATAAATTGTTGGATTTCACCTCAGTGGCTAATTTACTTTCTTAAATTAATCTAAAAATTAACTATAACCATATTTATTTCAATTAGGACATGAATTAATTAATACTTTTATTACCCCTAACTGGTTCTAAGAGTGATTGCTATTTGCCTTTTGTGTCTTTCAAATTCCTTATACATATTTACGAAGTTAATAAACATTGTCTGGAAAACATTTATATCAAAATTTTATATTTATCTATATTAATAATCTGTTCACATTTACCCAAAATGAAATATACCATTTGAAGAACCTTATATACATCATTGAAATTTTGAAAAGAAATAATAGTATATAACTCGAAGAAACTTTTTTTCTAATAAGTTGAGGTGATTTTTCTAGCAATCACTATTTATATCTCTAAAATGAAATCAAATCCTTCCAAAGTTTAAGTAATCTTAGACTAACTTTGTCCTAAGAGTTTTACTAAAGTATGAAGCTCTTATGGCTGGCTATTTGCATAGAAGATTCATAAAAGAATTTAAAATCATTTTTTCCTCTACCAATGATATTCTAAAAGTAGAAAATTTTCTTTTTAATTTTGCAACACAAAAGACCACAGATAAAGTTACAATTTTAGTTATCTTTAGCTTTATCTGTAGGCTACATGATTTGCATAAAATTTTAATTGAAATTGTGATACTTCTAAAATTAAAATTGGTGAAATTTTGTGTCAAGAAAATTACAAAACATTTTTTAAAAAAAGTAACTAAAAGAGGGAAAATAATGATGTTCTACATACTTAGAGAATTATATGTTACTATCCAATTTCTTGATATAGTGTGTCATTATCTCTTACATAACGAGTCCTTTCATAACACTGATTATCATGCTCTAAAATTTATCAAAACATAACAAAATTTATGTTATTGACATGCTAAATAGGTTGAATTACTTGAAGATTATTTTTTCTCCTCAATCATAAATCTAGAAATGAAAATAAATCTAATTATGTCTTGTCCAAGATAAATTTTAATTTCTCTCTATATTTAATTTTTTTATGATTTAAATTAATCAATGAAAATTTATTTGTATATACAAATTTTTACATTATTTACATGGAGAACATAGAAAAGTCTATACCTCTATAAGGAATATTCTCTATTATCAATCCATATTTACATAAGGGAAGATAAATTTGTATTCTTATACTATTAATTAGAAAATTTTAATCTTTAAATTATATTTTAGGGAAATAACTAGAGATTTTGGAAATGATATAACCATTGATTTAAGAAAAAGGTTATTTTGTTGGACTTCAATTAACCAAGAAGTTCAACATTTAATGGCCTCGAGTTTGACTTGTAAAAAAGCTAGATCCACGAAATAAATATCTAGTAAATACATTACATTGCCTATTCACTAAAGCCCTTTCCCTGCATTTTATATTTGAATTGCCACATAAACTTGAGGACATGATATCATATTTTTTATAGTTGAACACTTTTGAAAATGGTCAATTGCTGCCATGTTTAAAAACTATTGATGCTTTCAACAATTTTTATTATTCCTTAGGAAAATTATGTGTTTTTTGGCCTTACCTAAACCATCACGTCTGACCATGATGTTTAATTTGTTTCATATTTTTACAAAATTTTATATAATTTTTTTTCCTATATCTTTTTAGCATGTAGGAGTCATCAGATTGTATAATCATGTGTCTTTGTGTAACTAACTTATTCAAGTAAATCTCTGAACTATGTCATCCATGGGGGATCACGGTAGCCCTAAATTCAAGGGAAGGAAACTCTATCTGATAACTATCTAAAGCTTCAAAAGGTGGAACTTATACCCACCAAAGTGGCAAAGATGCCTCAGAAAAGAAAGATGAAGGGAGGTCATGCTACAAAGCTAGAAAATTTAAAAACAAAAAGTAAATACAACCTTGTTTGGGCCGAGGTGCCTTCTAACATCCCAGATGCACTAGAGAAGCTCCTATGTAAAAAGCTATGCTAGGCAAGTGATGTGTGATCCACCTAAAAATTACCTATTTTTAGTGTACATTTCATTATAATTTTATGTAAATTTTTAATGATATTATACTTTAAAGGAGTTTATTTTGTATATTTTTGGCTTCAGGTACAAGAAATCAACTTTTAGAGAAAAGGAAACAAAAATGGTGCAATTTGGAGTAAAAACGAGCAAGAAAGAAAATCATGACCTGACACATTTTGATATGTCTTTATATGTTTAATAACCTTTACATTTCTCACATGTTTTTGAATAAAATTTCACTTAAAATAAAGGGGGTTTTCATGCTTATCTTGTAGGTATAACTATTATGAGAAAAATGCAACTAAAATAGGGTGGAACTGAGTTGAAATGGACCCAAACAGAGCGAAACGGTAGAACTGCTGCAAGGTGGCGCCAGTGTTGCAAAACTTGCACCAAAGGCACCAGAATCCAAATAACAGGCACCAAAGGAGCCAGAACTTGCCAGAGGTGCCAAAATCCATAGAACCTGAGTTGGAGGCACCAAAGACGGTTATGGACAAAATTTTGGCAGTTTTTGACTATTTCGAGATGTTTTAGAAGGCTCTAAGTAATTCAAATGCCCCATGGAGTAGTTCAATGAATGTTGGCACTTTAGAAAGGCTCTTGAATGACAAGATATGTCTCTTGGATGAAAAGATTTGTCTCTTATAATAAAAAGAGGTGTCTTTTGGGAAAAAGAAGGAATTTTGTGTCTCTTTAAAATAGAGGGGTTGAGCCTCTCATCATAGAGGGGGTGTTTGTTAGAAAAATGAGATAGAATGTTTAGAGATCTTAGAATAGGAGTATAAATATAGATTTCTACCTTTTCTGGAGAGATAACAGAGGGGATTATAAGAGAATCTGTAAGGAATTGTATGAGCATTGCATGGATTAACACGAGACTTTGTAGGAGAGATCTTCATCTTTCTTTCAATGGGAAAAAGCTAAGTATTGTGTTCTTCATTATCTTATAACTTTGTAAACACTTATCGAGTAAGTTTGCTTTGATGTAATGATATTTTTTGTTGTATTTTCTTTATGATTTATGAGTAGTTTTTCTTACTTTTTCTTCTCGTTAGAAAATAGTGACATAAGAAGATTATGCAGTTGTTTTCATTAAATGAGAATGTTATCCAGGGGGTTGAGTGCAAATAAATAGGAAAGTATACTTTGGTGTGCGTAGAATTAGAGATTTTAGGGTGACAGACAAAAATTTCCAATTTGGTCCAGTTGCTTGGAAAATAAAGCGAGATATTAGCCCTCAGAGGACGGAGAAGTGGGAGCTCTAGAGTGGGAGCCAGTTTCCACTTAGCCTAACCACGGATTTAGGGACCAAACTCTAGATTAGCCAATGTTCTTTATGCACTCGACAGATGGTAAAGACTAGGATTGCTCCTATTTGGCACATAAAATATTTAATGTATATCATTCCTATACATTATCCATTTCACTACATAAGAATAGTAGTTTTTAACATCTCAAAATTCTTCAAACCAATTCAACCAAAAAGGGTTATTTTTAAAATTAATAATTTCATTTAGGAGTAGTTGTTGGTTGTTTTAAACATAGAATTTACATTTAAGAGTACTTTTTAGAAAAACCACTTAAATCGACCTTCCAAAGTACGAACAGATACTATTAGACTAGAATTAGCCTGATGGATTTCTTTCCTCATTTCTCTGTGGATTTGATACTGGGATTCTTAAAGAAAGTTCTATATTACTTGAAGCAATACGTGCACTTGTGTAGAACCTCCAGTGTGTGAATTATTTAATATATTTTATAATATTTTGATTTTGCACACTAACTACTTAATATAAATTGCGCCAAGTTTTTTGCCATATTTTTAGAAGTTAAATTACTACGTAATTTCAGGACGGATCAAGTTTTTGGCACTATTATCGAGGATTTAAATTGACATAAAATGCATAGAAAAATAGCACACACTAGGGGCGCATCAAGTTTTGGCACCTTTGTCAGGGAAGCTCCGATAGGAGCTTTAAGAGAATTTTAGTTAAACCTGTAATACTTTAATTTGGAAATTATAGTATTATGTTATATTATATTTAATTATTGTGTGTTTATTTTAAATAAATCCAAAATACCAAAAATATTTTTAATATCGATCCTATTAGTTACGTTTTTAGATTTGTATGCGTAGTTCAAGAGTTGCAGACCTTGAATTTTATGAGTCCGATTTAGAGAGAACTTTTGGGAGGATGATGAATTAGAAAAGACTCCGTGAATTTAATGTAAGAATGGAAGATCAACGATAAAATGAATATTCATATTTGGATTATAATTCTAGTTTCTTTAAAAGAGTAAAACCCAAGAGAGTGGCAAATTTTCAAGAAGATATGCTTGCTATTTAAATTTCTCAGTTTGTTGATATTGACAAGAAGTTAGATCAATACATAGAAAGTTATCCTCAAGGACCACCAGTTATTAAGAAAAATTTACTTAGACAATTGATTAAGCTGAACTATTTTGAAACTAGCCATGAGATATATAATCCTTATTCCAAATTGATTAAGCTGAATTATTTTGTTCTCTATGAATAGTAAATATGAAAGTCCTATGGCTAGACTCTAGGCTACTAAAGAGAAAAATTAAATCTCAACCAAAAGTGAGGTCAACAAATGGACCCTCAATAGGTTTGGTGTGTTGGGCAAAGCACACCACATGTATTGGCGTTGACCGACGAGATCAACAAAACCAATACAAACTCCTAAGTCAAGAGACATATAAGGAGTGTAGAGTTGAGTGTGCTATTTGTTTCCACTGGGAAATATAGTAGGTGAATATTTGATCAAAGTCAAGAAGTAGGGACTTTCGCTGGGGATTGGAGAGTGGATTTTGAGTTATGTGAATTCATAAATTTATAGATGATGGGAATCAGTGTGTAAGTGCTGACCCAGAGGGGATTTAAAGTTTAGGTATCAATTTCAGAAGAGAGTCGAAAGTTTGGGACCGACCATGAAAAGAGAGGAATCATAAGTTAGGGGCTGATCCCAAGATAAGGATTAAAAGTTAAGAATCAATCACAAGAGAGAGCGTCGGAAGGTAGGGACCGACATCAAAATGGTGAATCAGAAATTAGGAATTGATTTGAAAATGAGAATTGAAAGGTAAGGATCAATCTCAAAAGAGAGCATTGGAAGGTAAGGACCGACCTCAAAAGGGGTGAATCAGAAGGTAGTGACTAATTTGAAATGAGAATTGACAGGTAAGGGTCAATTTCAAAAGAGAGCATCAGAAGGTAATGACCGACCTCAAAAGGGGTGAATTAGAAGGTAGTGAATGATTCAAAATAAGAATTGACAGGTAAAGGTAAATCTCAAAAGAGAGAGCCAGAAGGTAAGGACCAACCTTGAAAGGTGTGAATCAGAAGGTAGTGACTGATTCAAAATGAGATTTGACAGGTAAGGGTCAATCTAAAAGAGAGTGTTGGAAGGTAAGGACCGACCTCAAAAGGGGTGAATCAGAAGGTAGCGAGTGATTTAAAATGAGAGTTGACAGGTAAGGGTTAATCTCAAAAGAGAGTGTCGAAAGGTAAGGATCGACCTTGAAGGTAATGAATTAGTAGGTAGTGACTGAATCGAAATGATAATTGACAGGAAATGGTCAATCTCAAAAGAAAGCATCGAAAGATAAGGACCGACCTTGAAAGGGTGAATAAAAAATTAGGGATTGATTCAAAAATGAGAATTGAAAGGTAAGGATCGATTTCAAAAGAGAGCGTCGGAAGGTGAGGACCGACCTCGAAAGGGGTAAATCAGAAGGTAGTGACTGATTTGAAATGAGAATTGACAGGTAAGGTTAAATCTCAAAAGAGAGCGTCAGATGGTAAGGACCGACCTCAAAAAGGGTGAATCAAAAGATAGTGACTGATTCAAAATGAGAATTGACAGGTAAGGGTCAATCTCAAAAGAGAGCGTTGGAAGGTAAGGACCGACCTCAAAGCTAATGAATCAGAAGTAAGGACTGATTCGAATTGAGAATTGACAGGTAAGGGTCAACCTCAAAAGAGAGCGTCAGAAGGTAATGACCAACCTTGAAAGGGGTAATAAGAAGGTAGTGAGTGATTTGAAATGAGAATTGACAGGCAAGGGTCAATCTCAAAAGAGAGCGTCGGAAGCTAAGGACCGTCCTCGAAGGTAATGAATCTGATGGTAGTGACTGATTTAGAATGAGAATTCTACAGAGTTTGTAGTGTTTAATTCAAAGGCATGTGTCGTATGTAAAGGTTGACATTATTGAAGAGGATTTTTGGAAATTTGTGAGTTTTTTTTTTGCGCAGAATGTGAAATTCTGCGGGAATGTGAAGAAAATTAGTGCAGATAAAGACAGTTGTGTTGCTCGAGCAAAGAGTAAGAAACTCCAAAATTGAGAGAATCCACTTAAAAAATTTGTTTTCTTTTCTTGTTGTTTTTATCACATTTAATTTTCAAAAATATGTTTTTCAAATTTTAATTTTAGTTTGTTATTTTTTTAAAAGAGAGATTTTTTAATTTAAATTTATCATAATTTATATTTTTCGTCATTTTTTATTTGAAAGTTTCTTTTTTTTATCATTAAATGTTTGTTGTTTTGTTCTTCGTTCATTGTAGTTGCGAACCAATGCATGGTCCAATGGCTTTTATCCATCGCACCGAGAAGGGCAATTAAACAATCAGACAAATTTTTTGAAAGGAATTTCATTAATCTGCTTCAATAAAATGTCACAGATGAAAAGTAGGCCAATGCCTAACAAACAATACAATATGCAAACTTCATGAAGGTACATCCGGAATGTGTCATGTCGAGTACATATCATGGACTGATCATATTTGATACATATCATATATGTAATGTAGTAGAGAAGAAAGAGAAACCCTCTGAATATTTGTCCCCTTGCATAGTGAGCTCGTGATCAAGCTGACCTTACAAGCCACGTTCTAGGACAAGAGCTCCCTTCACGTGTGCCTAGAGGTGCAACCTTCTTATACTCATACGGCAGCAGTTCTTTGATTTCAAGATCCAGCTTAGATCCAAATGGTATTTTGTTGTTGTTCATCGGTCGAAAAGTCACAGACACCTTACGACGTTGTACTCTGGGAATGTAGTGCTTGGAAACGTCTGTATTGTTTCCTTTTAGAACAAGCACTGAACCAACCGGTAGGGGAATCTCTATAGATCCTCTGAATTCTTCGGGGCCGATGACATTGATTTCCTTCCCAAAGAAAATATTGCTTTCACTCATGAATGAGACTGTGCAGAAGGGTCTTACAAAATTATGATGATCAATGTGAGGAGGTATGCAGTCTCACTCGCCATATATGTTGATGATGCAACTGTTTGGAATGCAGTCGATGGGCAGTATGTTCCATCGAACCATTCATTTAATCATCCATTTGATCATCGGGGGCAGCGGATCCACTTAATCGCACCTAAGAATCCCGAGAGGATTTCCTCGCCTGTCTTTCATGAAATTGTAGTAGCACCCACATTGTATTGTAATCCTTCCCTTTCCTCTCATCCATTTCCTTGGCTCAGAGTAGGTTATTTCCATGATCAAGCCTGCTCGACCGCTGTCTCTTAAGTCAAAGATACAATCCAGAATGCTTTTTTCATCTTTTTCTGAAAAGACCCTGGTATACAATTCCAGTCCTTCCAATATATTGATGAGTTCTCCACGGACTTCTTCGTACAACTCAAAGCTTCTTTTGTTGACTTTGTTGATTTTATAATATTCTATTGCGCTAAGGACGGGCGGCTGGCTCGGACATTTCCTCACTTCATTGTTGATAGGAATCCAAACTGGTGTCGGTGTTACCTCTAACGCGATGTATGACTTGGCGTCCATCGGAACATACGGCTCAGTATACCATGGGTCATATTGTTCTGTATCCATTGGGACGTATGCCCCCTCCATCTGGCAATCACTAGTCTGAGATTGCTCTTCATTAGAAGCATATTCTTCAAGAGTACTGAAATGCTTCAAGTGCAGGACATTATAGTCTGGACATTCGACAAAAGATCTTATAGCTGACGCTTGTGGTGGTATTTCAATGTTGCATGTAGGGCAACCCGCGCAAAGGAAATCAAAGGCTGGCGGTACTTCTGGCTCTTGAACATACCCAAGCTCCACATCTGTAGTGGGCAAGCTGGAAGAATTTTCTTTCATATATACTTCATAGATGTGTCCCTCTAGAATGGGGAAGAGTTGGTTCTTTATTTGTTGTTTACATCTCTTTTCTTCTCTTAAGAGAGCTCTGTGCTTACGATGGTTGGCATTTCTCCGTTGAGTCCTCTGTAGTGAAGCGAACGGTATCCTACCATTGTTAGCAGCAACCAAGTTTCCGACCGGAGTGGCTACCATGGATGGTAGACGGCTGTTTCCTTCCATAGGATCGTGTTGTCATATCACCTCTTTCCCCTTCAGCGAGGGATTGCTTTTGGATCAGAATTTTCGAAGTGAAGGCAGTCCCTCCTTTTCTTGTCTGCTGACTACATCCATTAGAGGACCTTTGTAGCCTATGTAAATTTCATTGAACTCCATGTCGAAGTCAATAATGCCACCTTGTGGTGCCATCTCGTCATTAAGCGTGAGGTTTCAGCCATCCTTGAAGGCAAGGATCAGCTTCTGACCTGATAATTTTCTGCATACGACAGAAAAACATCAGTGAGCTGAAACTTAGTGTAAACAAGAACAAAACAGAGTTTTTTAGTTAGAGGAAATTTTAATTTATTTTGGTGAAGAAGTTATTTAATTATTTATTTATTTTGTTTAATTTAGTAGAATATTAAATTTCAACATAAAGGTAGAAAAGAGAATTGCAGTGTGTAATTTTTTAAATTCTTCATTAAATTGAGGTTAATTACAAAATTTTTTGGACCCGGTCATAGAATTTTGGCCACATAGATATCCCCAAAATAATCAAAATTTTACAATTTTTAAATTAACCGGCGATAAGCAATGTCAGGTTGCGTAGTATGTTTTCAGGTATCATCCGTTGATTGGCAGCATGGGTCTTTCACCCCGAAAGTCCACTAACTAATAGGCCCCTCCTATGTAGAACTTTTGAACAATAAATAGTCCCTCCCAAGTTGGCTCGAATTTTCCACCCACCTTGCGGCATGTAAGAATAGGCCTTTTGAGCACGAGGACGAGGTCACCAACTTTAAATGTCCTTGGGCGGACCAATTTGTCGTGAGCTTGTACCATCTTTGCTTAGTAAAGCTCCAAATATTGTGGTGCTTCAAGCCGTTTTCCTTCAAGATTCTCTAGTTCTTCAAGTCTGAGCTTTGCACTTTCCTCTGTTGTAAGTTGATTGGGGACTACGAATATGAGAGACGGCGTTAGAATTTCTAGTGGCAATACGACTTTGGACCAGTACACGAGCATGTAAGGTGTACACTGAGTTGGAGTCTTGAATGTTGTCTGGTAAGCCCACAAAGGTTCTAGCAATTTATTGTGCCAATCTCTTTTATTTTCATCGAGTTTTTTCTTCAAAATCGGTACCAATGTCTTGTTGAAGGCCTCAGCCAATCCATTTGCTCTAGGATAGTAAATTGTAGAGTATCTCCAATCTATTCCATGTCGTTTGACAAAGTTTTTGATTTTTTTTACTTTTGAATGTCTTCCTATTATCAGAGATTACTTTGAATGGTACACCAAAACGGTAGACAATTTGGCTTTTGAAGAATTGAAGGACATGCTGCGTTGTAACCTCTCATAGTGGTACTGCATCTGCCCATTTAGAGAAGTAGTCTGTAGTGGCGAGAATAAATCTGTGTCCCTTAGAAGATGGAGGTTCTATCAGACCTATTATGTTTGTGCCCCAACACTCTAATGGCCACAAAGCAATAGTTGGGTGAAGCACATTCATAGGTTGGTGCAAGACCACCCCACACGCTTGGCACTGGTGACATTTTTTGGCTATCTCCATGCAGTCAATCATCATTGCTGACCAATAATATCCAATTATTTTAATCTTCAGTTTCATCTTCGGCCCTAACGGGTGAGTGCCACACAATCTGAAATTTACTTCTTTGATAATATTTCGTGCTTCGACTCTGCTTAGGCATCGTAGACACATCTAGTCAAATGATCTTCTGTAGAGGACACCACCAACCAAGGCATATGACATAGCCATTTTTGTGACGTGATGTGCCTCAAACTTGTTTTCCGACAACTTTTTAGTATGCAAATATTCAATTAATGGCCTGCGACAATCTTCATTGATATTTGCAACTACAATCGTTGTTTCCTCCTTTCTGAGCATGTGTAGAGTGTTGAGGTCGATTTGAGACAAAACTTATCTTCCTTGTATTGTGATTTCAATGGAATCCTCTGGGGGACATGCCAATTTCTTAGCGAGTCTTTCTAGCGCATCAGCATGGGCATTTTCTCCCCGAGGAATCCGATAGAAAGTCACATTGGGAATCTTTTATAGTAGCTTCATCGTGTATCGATGGTATTCTGCTAGTCTTAGTTTCAAAATTTTGTATTATCTGACGACTTACTGGATGATAAGTTGAGAGTTTCCTTAGATGACAATATCTATTATGTCCATTAAAATTGCCAATTCTAATCCGGTGATCAAGTCTTCATACTCGGATTCGTTGTTTGTGCATGGCTCTGTCAGGTGGTATGAGAACCTCAACATACCTTTATCTGGCGTGATAAAGATCAAATTGATACCTTCTTTTCCTGGTATAACTGTGTCTGAGCCTTTGTCTTTTCTGGCTGATGAAGCATCATCAAAGTACATTTCTCAGAGTTGTGCACTGGGGAATTCCATTTATAGTACTTGTTCATCTAGTAGTTCGTCGTCGAGAGGGGACCTAGCTGGCAGTGGGTGTGCAGCGAGAAAGTCTGCTAAAATTTGTCTCTTGATAGCACGAAGGGGAACAAAAGTTATATCAAATTGCAATAAGATCATCAACCATCTTGCTAGACGTCCAGAGAGTGTTGGTCGAGTCATCAAATATTGCAACGGATTAACTTTCAATATTAGGATAATTTTATGAGAAAGCATGTAATGTCTAACTTTTGGGCGGCAAAAATTAGTGCCAGATAATACTTCTCAATAAGTGAATACCTCATCTTTGTCGGTATTAGATGATGATTTAAGTAGTTGAGTGTGTTTTCTTTACCCTCATCATTGACTTCGGCTAAGAGAGCTCTAAGAGAGTGGTCTAAAGCTGCGGTATAAAGTATCAAATATTTTTCTGGGATAGGGGCTGCCAAAATAGGAGGTGTTATTAAATATTGTTTAACGTCATCGAAGGCCCGCTGACATTTCTCTTCCCAAATGAATTTGGTGTTATTTTTAATTAATGTCGAGAAGGGCTGACACCTACCTGAGATATTAGAAATAAAGCGTCTCAGTTATGCCAACTTCCCCTGGAAGGAACGTAGTTATTTCAAAGTTTTAGGAGGCATTTCCAAGATGATTTTAATCTTATATGGATCGATCTCGATTCCCCGATGAGAGACAACGAATCCTAGAAACTTCCCAGAGGTAACGCCCAAGGCACACTTTAAGAGATTTATTTTAAGGTCATATCGTCGTAACCGTTAAAACACGATCCTCAAATCGTACAAATGGTCTATTTTTTGCTTACTTTTGATGACCAAATCATCCACGTAGCGTTCTACTAGATTGTGAATGAGTTCGTCAAAAATCTTTTTCATTGCTCGTTGATATGTTGCTCCAACGTTCTTAATCCCAAATGGCATCACTTGGTAGCAGAAAATTCCAATAGGCATTCTGAAGGCTGTGAGGGTTGCATCTTCAGGAGCCATCTTAATTTGGTTGTACCCTGATGATCCATCCATGAAGGAGAAAATTTTGTGTGTAGAAGTGATATCAACCATCATTTCTGTTATTGATAGTGGAAACTCGTCTTTCTGACATGCTTTATTTAGATCTCTGAAATTGACACAAATGTGTATCTGTCCATTTTTCTTCTTGACTGGAACAATGTTAGCTAACCATGTGGGGTACTGCTTTTCCCGCACAAAGTTAGCATCTATTAATTTCTTCACCTCAGCTATGACTTGTTGTTCTATTTTGAGTCGCATTCGTCTGGGGTCTTGTTTTATAGGAGTCATATCTTTTTCCACCCCGAGTTTATGAACTGCTACTTTTGCTGACAATCCTAGCATTTCATTATAACTCGAGGCAATGAAATCTTTGAATTTTGTTAACAATTTGATCAATTCTGAAGATTCTTCATCGTTGAATAAAGAGCTTATAAATGTAGGTCGGGGTTGTTCTTCAATCCTGAGGTTAATTTCCTTTAACTCCTTAACAGTTGACCTGATTTTCTCCTCAAATTCAGGCGGAGCATTCTCTATTGTTTGATCGTTAGAGTCATCGTCTATATCGAGGCAATCCTCTCCTGATTCATTAGTAAAAATCATACAAAATTTTGAATCATTGACTGGTCCCACTGTACCAATCTGAGACCCTCTTTCAAGTTTGGAGTTTAACATTTAGCATTCCATAATTTTTCAAAAGGTTGTAGTTTACCTTTTTGCATTTGCTTTGACAAATGTCCTTGTTGAATTAACTTTCGTACACAAGGCTAAAAGTAACCAAAAGGCAATCATTAATTCGTTAGACTCATCATCCAAATTTACATGATTTTTAAGATTAGTAGAGGTAGAAGCACAACAAAATTTGATCGACTTTGAACCAACACTACGGACTTCCTTGACCCCTAAACTCTCGACCTTTTGAGGGAGGATCGGAGTAAGGGCCAAAGTATTCACATAGTGGTTTATCCGATCATACATTGTTTCATATTCATTTTTCTCCGTATCTTCTAAGGATATCTCGTACAGAGATTTCTTCTATTTTTTCATCATTATTTCTTCTTCAGAACTGTCTTCATCATCAATGTTGATGGTTGGCCTAGTCCGTTCAACGATTAGGATAGTTCTTTCTCGTCCACGTCCCCGGCCTCGACCTCGGGTGTGCGAACCAAAATAAGCTCCACCAATTAGATGTAGAAGGGTGGTGGAGGATCATTGAAGCGGAATTGAATGGCCTCCTTTTTGTGAGTTTTTTGAATCTTCATTTTAATTTGTCGGAATCTCGCGCGAGAAGACAATTTTTGTTGGTGGCACGTAGTAGGCAGTATCTTCATGAATACGGACTTCATGAATTGAAAATGGTTATAAATCTCCTTTGATGTAGTATTCTTGTCCTTCTTTGCAGTATTTGATGCATTGGTGTAGAGATTACGGAACCATGTTGTGTTCATGAATCCACGACGAATCAAGTAGAGCGTTAAAAGGAGTCTCGGCATCGATGATATGAAATATGGAGGTTGTTGCTAGTTCTCCAACCTTCATAAGCAAAGTAATGGATCCAAGGGCTCTTTCTCCCTTTTGGTTGAATCCTCTTAGCATCATTTTATCGGCCATAAGCTCTTGGGCTTCGATGTTCAAATAGGTCAATGTTCGTAGGCTCATCAAGTTGAGAGATGCTCCTAGATCTACCAGAACTCTGGATAATGCAAATCTATTGATGCTGACAGAGAAGAAGAGTGGTCGATTGTGGTCGGTGCTACCAAGCAGCAAATCTTCATCTGTGAAGGTTACCCCTGATTGTTATTTCAACGAGCAAACTTCATCTGAGGATGTGTTGGCTAACTGAGCTAGACAAATCTCTTGGTCAAGAAAAGCTATAACCAGAGCTTCTCTCATCTCCTTTGACAGGATCAGAGCATCGTAAATGCTTAGTTGAGTTGGTAACTTCCTAAGATGAGCTAGCACGTTGTAATCCAAGTTATATGGTCCTCCAATTTTTCCTTGGTCATGTGTTTCTTCCACTTGTGGAGGTGGAGGTAGTTCTTCTTGAGTTACTATATGTTTTCCTTTATCTGTAGGAGTTATCCTTAGGGGAAATACTTTCCCGTTCCTTAAGTTTATTTCTATAATCTCTTCTTCTTGAGGTATCTTTGTTGAATCCTCCGGTGTTTTTTATTTTTCAAAAAGATCTAAGTTGAGGGCGAGTGGTGTGCCATGGTGTTCGAGGATTGGCTCCTCGCTCCCGATGCTATCGTAAGCAGTATTGTTGATGTCCTCTTCGGTATCGTTTACGAGTTCATCAGACTCAAGTACAATTTAAGGATCATTTTGGGAATCGAGATCAGAGTTAGATTGGTCACAATCGATTATGTCATCACTAGAAACAATTAAAATGTAGCCAAAATCACAATCATTATATTCATCGGCCTCTAGAGGGGTAAAAAGATAATCATACAAAGTCAAGGGTTTGAGGATTTTCTTCCCCGAATCTGAGGCAACCAATCTAGTAGAGGCAGTCCCAATCCTACCCCCCGTGCTATCAATCCTCGTGATGGCATTCTTCTTTTTCTTTAAGTTTGATGACGAAGGCTCCTGCGGTGAAATCTTCATCTTGGGTCTGGCGGGCTGAAGACTCTGAGCGGTAGTTTGCTTTGAAGCATTATGGATTTGATTTAACATCTTCTTAGATAATTTACTCCAAACTGTATCCCTTCCATCTTTTCTGGCATGTGTGGAAGATTGTTTTGATGAATTCTGTATTTAGTTTAGGGCCCTCTTAAGCTTGTTCCAAGTGGTACTCCATCCATCTTCTCCAGTGTACGGATCAATCGGAGAGATTGGCTTGGCCGAAATTTTATTTATGGAACCTTTTTCAGGTTTTTTAAAATACTCTTTCGGGATTGCTACATTTCCTTCTTTGAGATTTTTCTCGAGCCAATCCTTAAAGATGAAACACTCATCTATTGTATGTCCCAGTATATTGTGATATGGGAAATAATTTGATTGATCCTTCTTATCAACCTCTTTAGGTTTCCTTGGGTCTGGTAGTTTGAACTCGGGCTTCTTAACCAGACTTCTGAATATTTTAGATATAGTTTCATCTTTGAAAGAGTACATCATTTTTTGTCGTTCTGCTAGAGATATTCTTTTATTATGAGATGATCCTCCCTGAGGCGATCACTGGTTAGACTTGTTATTCTATTTCAGAGCCTGCTGTGACGAATATTGACGAGGAGTTTCTGCGTATATCTTTATCGGTTGTTTTCCTTTATCAACAGTTGCGACTGTTTCTTTTCCAAAAGGTATTTATGTCCTTGTTTTGTTTGCCTTGTTCATGATGAAATTCAATAGATCAAAAAATAAGTGGCCTATATATGAATTTTCTAAAGATGATGGCTGCTTTATGATCCCGATATATTGTATATGTAAGGATTTATGAAGTTGACACCATTACTTGAAAATTTTAATCCCCGACAACGGCGCCAAAAACTTGATCCTAATATTTTGTATATGTATGGATTTATGAAGTTGACTCCACTATCTGAAGATTTTAATCCCCGATAACGACGCCAAAAACTTTATCCCTGGGTACTTAATGCTTTTGCACAATATAGCAATAGTTCTGATGGTATTTTTCACTTATATTTCCTTATTTTGCAACAAAAACAAAAAATTAATCCTAAAAAAAATAAGAATTAAAATTTTTAATTTATATATATTTATATTGGGATACTACGCAAGTATACATATCGTTATCAAGTAATATAGGATTTTTTGATTAAAACATGAATATCGAACCCATAGAGAAGATTATGCAATATACACATTTTAGAAAGTTTTTCTATTTTTAAAAAGATAATTAATTAAACTAAAAATGATTTTTGTAGGAATTTAAAATTTAAATATTTTTAGTATTTTTGATATTTTAATCGAAACAATAACAACGTAAAAAGATAACTAAAATTTTTGTAGAAGATAATTACTTAATATGAAAATATTTTTCTTCTTATCATGAATCAGTAATAAGTATAGGAATTCCGTTGTGGAAGTATGTAAATTGTGTTGTGTCAAATAGGAGCAATAATATTCTTTACCCTTACTAGACATGCTATAAAGAACATTGACTAATTTAAAGTTTAAATAGTTCTGAAGACTGGCTAGGCAGGGAAGATACTAGCACTCACTATAGAGTTCCCTCAATTCTCTCCACTTAGGGGCTAACATTCTCGTATCAGAACCTAAAATAATAAACCAAGTTGGGGTCTATAACCTGTCACTTTAAAGTCCTCTAACTCTACACCCATCAATGAATATTTCCCTATTTATTTCACTAAATCATATGAATTACATTCTCATTCATACAACCTCATGTGATTCTTTCTAATTGTTTACTGTCAATCATATGAACTACATTCTCATTCATACAACCTCATGTGATTCTTTCCAATTTTTAATTGAGCAATAAACTAAGTTGGGGGCTTTAACTTGTCACTTTAAAGTCCTCTAACTCTACACCCTTCAATGAATATTTTCCTATTTATTTGCACTAAATTATATGAACTACATTCTCATTCATACAACCTCATGGGATTCTTTCCAATTGTTGACTGACATAAGAATTACATTTTCATTCATACAACCTCATGTGATTCTTTCCAATTATTGACTGAGACAATACGCAATTCATCCAACACATGTGATTCTTTCCAATTGTTGACTGAAACAATACCAGCCTGATTCTTACATGTTCTCACAACAAATTTTAACATCTTGATTGATCAAATCAAGAAGTAAATGAAGTGCATGGATTTAAATCATCACAACTTCTTCCAACATTAAAGATCAATACTCTCCACAACTTCCATCCAAAACTTAATTAATTTCATTTTAAGAAGAAAGATAAAGAAAACTACTCAAAATTCATGGAGAAAACAAAACCACACTTTAGTTTAAAAGAAGAAATCATTGTCAACCCAACAACAAGTTTTGATTAAAATTAAAAGTAGTCTTAAAACAAAAAGATAAAAACTTATCTCAAGTCCTCCACCAAACTCTTGAAGTTCCTTTGAATCTCTTCTCTTTTACAATCACTTAAAACAAAATAACAAAAAGGATAAAGTAAATAAAAATTGGTTCCTGAAAATCTCTCCGAACTAAATCCCTAGAGAAAAACTTTTAAAACTTGTCAATATTTTCAGGACTCTTTTCTAAGTCCTCTCTTCTTTCTTTTATATTTTATCAAGAGGTGCCTTGGGATCTCTTCAAAATAAGTCTTAATTCGATATATTTGTCCAAGAGATGCATCCTTTCATGATAATTTTCATCCATGGTAGTTACAACTTTAGCGTGCACTATCCGCCCGGTTGAATGAGAGAGTTGATCGGTCGGCTATCATGAGGTGGCCGAGGGAGAGAGCTTGGTCATTTAACTAAAGTGAGGTGGCCGAGGGAAAGAGCTTGGTCGTTTGACTGAACTGAGGTGGCCAACTATTGGATAACCTCAAGATTTGTGCTATATATATATATATATATATATATATATTTAGTTTTAGGAAAATATGAAATCAAACTGACCCCATATTTTTCA
>JXCR01148912.1:50968-66751 GCA_002079205.1 Phalaenopsis hybrid cultivar
AAAAGAGGTTACAAGCTTAAAATTTTGGGCATTAAACACATCCCCATAAAGCAAAAAAAGTGAGTGGAAGGGGTGGGAGAGGTGGATACATTAACACTAAGGGACTCTGCTCCCATTATGGCAAGATAATTAGCAGGTTTGTTTCCTTCCCTGTAAATGAAAGTAAAAATCACTCTCATCTCCTGCATTAAGTTCTTCATTTGTTTGATCCACTGCAATATGTGCCAAGGAGGATTATTCCTTCCTTTCATATAGTATAGAAGTTGTAAAGAATCCAGCTTAACCTGTAAGAAAGTCCACTTGTTCTGATTGGCAATTTTTAATGCCCAGTACATGGTCATTGTTTCAGCTTCAATAACATCCTCAGCAAATACTGGGGAATGATAAAATAGTAAGCATTGACCCTGGTTATCTCTGAACACACCACCAATCCCTCCTCTTTGTGAAGAATATTCCATCAGTGTTTACTTTGATAAAGGGGAGGACAGGCCTCTCCCAAAAAACCTTGATCACTTTACATGTGGGGGCTGTTGTTGCTCTGCTGATCTGCAGGATATTTGGGAATTTTTTTAACTAAATGAGTTTTCTAATGAAAGCTATGCAGTTGGAAACTACTTTCCCAGTTGCTGTTGGTATGTCATCATATTTTTGCTAGTTTTCAGCTGCCCATAAAAACTAAGCAATAATAAAAAGTATAGGGCTAATTTTCATCCCATGCCAACCACTCTAGCATGTAAATAGGTCCTTCCACTCAAAGTTAATCGTATTAATGTGTAAATGAGTCAGTAGGAACTTCCACACATCTCGTGAAAATTTACAACTGAAGAACAAATGGCTTACTGATTCCCCAGCACTCCTACATAAGCTGCACATGGAAAGGCCTCTCAGGCTCTTTAGCTGTAGGATGACATCCAATGAAACTAGGTTAGTTAACACTCTTCAACAGAAAAAATAAATTAAGGGGGTGAGGAACTTGTTCCACAAACAGTCACCCCAAGGGTTCTCTTCCCATTGATAAAGTTTTCTATAGATTTCTTTGGTCATGATGTGAGTGGAGCAGGCCTTTTAAACTAGATTATCTTTTCCGTTCCTGTCAAATGGTATCCTAATTATGTTTAAGACTGTGTTTTGAGTGAGGAAGGTCTTTAGGATTTATTCTGACTAGGAATTCCCCTCTTAACAGTCCTTCACCCTGAGTTCCAAATCCTGCTGCTCAGGTATGGACTCTAATAATTCTTCAGGACACCATTTATCCAGTCAGAACTTAAGGTTACCATGGCCCAGGTCCCATAAGAACAACTTTTTAGCTTCACTTCTAACCTTCAATAAGTTGCCTTAGGTTCTAGAGTCTCCCAATCTTCTGGAAACCATATTGGGATCAACACTTCTGTAGTATTTTGCTTGCATGAATTGAACCCACAAAGGTCTCTTGTTTTTTGAATTTGAACCATAGTTTGCATAAGCTGATGTGTTGCAAATGTTGAAGCCCTTTAAACCCCATTCCTTCTGTAGCAAAGGTTTTGCCACGTTCTGCCAACTAGCCCAGATCATCTGTTTTCTCTGTCCAACCCAAACAAATCTGTTAGATGTTCTTTCCAATAGGAGTTGAGTGCTTTTCTTCATTGCTACCATTTGGAGAATATATAGGGGGAAGGTTGTTAGTATGCTTTTAAGCAATGTTATTCTTCCTCCATTTGAAAGGATGGAGTTGCTCTAACTTAGCAGTTGTGAATTTGTTTTGTCCACCACCTCATAGCTTGGCCCTCCCTTTCAACAGATCCACCCTGACAGTGACTTTTTATATGCATAAAATAAAAGATAAATATGGACGTAATGAATATTCAATAATTTTAAAGTCACACTTATTAACGCAAGTATACGTATCGCTCAGGTAATATAGGGCTCTAATATAGTCCGAGATATCGATACCACTGGGAGTGGTTAGAAATGCAGACTAAGATTTTAGAAAAGCAAAACTTTAATCACAACAACGAAGTTCAATTAGCTTATCTGTCACTAATAGGCAATTGAAATCAATAGATAATTTTAATAACTATTAAATAACTAATGATACTAAGGAGAGTTTAATTGTGATATTCAATATATAAGAAAGCATTCTTCTCCTTATCAAGAAATTCTAGTGAATGGATAGAGTGAATTAGTTCAATTTAGATTGTTCTAAATAGGAGCATACCTATTTTTTACCCTTTGGTCCAGGCATAAAGAACATTGATTAATTCTATGCTTGTTTACTGAATCTGTAGCTAGGCTGGGAGGATACCGACTCTCACTTCAGAGCATCCACGTTCCCCTCACCTGAGGGCTAACATCTACACTTCAACACCCAAACAATAGGACCGAAATAGGGATTTTTGTCTATCACTCTAAAATCTTCAATTCTACACCCGATAACATTATTTTCCTATTTATTTGCACCAAACTTCCAAGGGCTTTGACCTCCCTGAATCTTGGATGTAATCTTAACTTTAGTTGTAAAAATCAACATATTTTAACAAATCAATTGGTCAGATTGAAAGTAAATTAAGTTTGAAGTGAAAAGATCATCACAATTTCTTAAATATTTTCATGGCTTCACCAATTCAAATCACCATGCAAATCTCAAGACAAGGAGAAAGACAGAGAAAACTACTCAGATCTCATGGGAAAAACACAAAAAATCTCAAGACAAGGAGAAAGACAAAGAAAACTACTCATATCTCATGGGGAAAACACAACAAATAAGACAATGAGAAAGACAGAGAAAACTACTCAGAACTCATGGAGAAAATACAACAAAACTCAGAATTCATCATCAATTCAAATCACCATTTCACAAATCTCAAGACAAGGAGAAAGACAGAGAAAACTACTCAGATAATTCAAATCACCATTTCACAAATCTCAAGACAAGGAGAAAGACAGAGAAAACTACTCAGAACATGGGGAAAGCACAACACAACTTGGAATTCATATGTAAAATCAAAGCCATACAAACTATAACAAGTAATGGGAAAACACAACAAAACTCGGAATTCATATATAAAATCAAAGTCATACAAACTACAACAAAGGAAAACACAACAAAACTCGGAATTCATATATAAAATGAAAGTCATACAAACTACAACAAGTAAAACCATTTCACAAATCTCGAGACAAGGAGAAAGACAGAGAAAACTACTCAGAACTCATGGGGAACACAACAAAACTAGGAATTTCTATATAAAATCAAAGTCATACAAACTATAATAAGTAAATAACTTATCTCTAATTTCTCCCCAAGAACACTCCTCGAAGTTCCTCTAAATCTTTTCCTTTCTTTACAGCACACAGAATTCCTCTTCGAAGTAGCGAGGAAGAAATCTCTCACTTTCCTTCCACTCTTACAATCTCTTGAAGAATTCCTCACAATTGTTACACTCTATTGGAAATTCTATAACACTAATGAAACCTCTCTAACCTCCAAGGCCTCTAGACTCTCTCAATTTTCGGCCAAAATATTCTTTTAAAGTTGTGGATGACCTTTCCCAAGATTTGCCTAAGCATCCCTTCAAAATTTGCCCTTATCCAAATCTTGAGTAAACATAACCGTCGATCTCGCCGTCGTCGGCCTCGAGGGCACCGTCGGTGGGCTTTTGAAGTATTTTGTCCTGTAGTCTCAGAAAAAAATCACCGTCGGCGGGGTCGAGAGTGCCGTGAACGGCCTAGTTCAATTCTCCACATTTTGGTCCTTTTTGCACCAAATTCACTCCTTTTTGTATCTTTTTGCTCCAATGACCCTAATTCATCATTCCTACAACAAAACATCAAAAATACCTTTCTTAACATAAAAATAGTATAAAATAGGTATGAAAATCTCAACATATTTTCCTTTCGTCAAAATCCCAAAACTTAAATATTACTTGTCCTCAAGTAATTTTGGTACTACATAAAAGTTATGATCAACTGCAGTAAAGTTTTAATTCAGAAATACTATAAGTTTGATTTAAATAAATATCATAGTGAGATTTTTCAAAAAAATTCAAGTATATGAATTAACTCTGTAGCCACAAGATTATCTAGTCATCAAGTTTAAGAGTTCTAGTCTTCTATTTATTTCAAGAATGACTATATGTTGCAATATTAAGTCACTTAAAATATCAAAAATATAGGAACTTCATGAGAACTCTACTAGTAAAAGACCTATTCCATAAATATAAGTTCATGACTGTATTTAAGTTTTCCCTTTAGGTAGGTCTAGTGAAGCCAATTTTTTATTAGGTATGTCCTCAAGCTTCTCCTCACTTCCATAATTTTTTTCTTTCTTTTCTCTTTTTCATTTGGTTTGCTTTCAATCCTATATATTTTTTTCTTTTCATTTCAGGGATTGTTTTCATTCATTTCTTTTTCCTTTTTCAAGTGAGGATTACTATATCTGGATACCCTTTAATGATTTTGAACTTCATTTTTCCTTCCCTAAATTTGAAACTCAATGCATTTCTTTACCTTATAAATATTTCACAGTTTTTACATCATTGAGCCCCAATCTTTTCTTCCAAAGCATTCCTTTACCTTATAAATATTTCATAGCTTTTACATCATTGAGTCCCAATCTTTTCTTCTCAACTGAATTTTCAGATTCTTAATACTTCAAAATATAGTTTCCTTTACTTTAAATAATTAACTATAATCTTATTCTCTCATACTAAATATCTTAAGTTACAAAAATTAATTTTCATTACAAAAATATTTCTTTAAATCTACCATAATATTTAAATAATTACAAAAATATAGTTACCTAAATTAAATTCACTACATGAAATCATATAAATAATTTTTGAAAATATTGAAATAGAGGACATTTAATAGTTAATATTTTTCTCCCTCCCCCAAACTTACATTTTTAATTATGAAATAATACAGGTGGAAAGAAAAACTATAAATATAAATCATACCTCAGTATTGTAGGCATTTTCATCATTCTGAAATTTCTGTAGGCCTTCTCAAAAATTTTACTTCACCTGGTCTGTAATATTAGAAGCTTTCTACACATATAAATCATTAGACAAATTTTTGGGTGATGAAATTTTAAAATAAGTATAAAACTAAAATATTAAATAAGCACAACATTTCCTAACACAACCACAATACTACACAAAACAATTACAATTAAAATGCGAAATAAAAATCACATTACATTACAAAATACTACTCAACACAATTAAAACTAAAATGCAAAACAAAAAATCACATTACAATCCACAATTCTACTCAATATATATTGAACTACACATGCACATTTAACTATAACACTAACTTTATAACAAGAATCTAAGTACACAACACAAAATAAAAAATGAAAGTCTAAATACATAAACATCCATTTCTATTACAGAAGATTACATAAAATAAAAATACAAGCATATGTACATCAATTTCATTCAATATCAAAATCCCAAGCTATATCTTCATCGACTTGATCAACAAGTGGATTGGGTTGATACTGAGTATATGGGGGGCACTCATGAAACATAACATCAGGCTCACCTCTCTAGTGTCGGGCCTGAGCTTCATAATAGGCTACCTCAAAATTTGAATGCCTTTGCAGGTACTCACTATCGTAATCATGTTGACATTCTAAACCTCCAATCCTTTCACTTGTCAAGTCTATGCTCTTCCACTGCAAGGTCAACTCATTCATCAAATCAGAGAGGGTAAGGGATCTAGAAGGTGGAAGGTCATAACTTGTAGAGGGGACATCTCTACTAGTAGAAGGTCCTTGACTTCTACTCCCAGTTCTCCATTTCTCATGTGATTCATAAGTCTTCAAATTAGCCTTAATAATGGGTTTCATAGGATAAACCCATTCTTCATCTCCACTTTCCACTCCATAAAGTTTGTAAATTGTACAAATAAGTCCAGGATGTCCCAGACCTCCACTTGTCTCACTCCTCGCCGAAGTCAATATATTCTTAAGAATTATTCTCCCCACATTTATAGTTCTACTATTTTGAATATAGAAATTCAGAGTAGCTCTATTTCTAGTTACCTCACTATATAGGTTGGTAAAAGAGTAGAGTAAATGAAAAAGTGTCACGCCTTAGAGGTGGCATTCAACATGGAAGCAAAAAAACTTACCCGTTCTCTCTACTTTATCTTCCATGTTCCTTTCCCATCAGTGAGAAAGTTGATCACATCATTGAGGGGGTCTTTGTTCTCGCTGTTTTATCTTCCATGTTCCTTTCCCATCAGTGAGAAAGTTGATCACATCATTAAGGGGGCCTTCAGTACTAAAGGATTCATAGTGAAAGCTATAAGAGTCTGGGACTTCATAAAAAGTGTTGATGCGGGTGGCAGTAAACTCAACAGGGAATCCATGCACTTGAACAATTCCGTTATCAGAATAAATCACATTGGCGTAAAACTCCTTCAAAAAATTTGCATTAGCTTTATTGGTTGTGTAACAAAGGTTTTCCCACCTCCACTAGGCAATAACTTGTTCGATTTCTCCTCCTGGACTTTCAAAAACCCGATCTTGTATGCACTTCTTTCCTTTAAATATGGAAGTAAATTTTGTTTGAGCCATCGCATTGACGAAGCGAGACTCGTCAGTCAAACTCAACTCTTCTCTTTTGTCGTGGAGCCATTTCAATCTAATCAAATTATTTAAAAATTTCAAAAATTACTTCAAATATGCAAATCATGGCTTCCAATAGTAATTCTAAAAGTTCAACATTAAGATCCATGAATTTCTTCCCAAATTTTCTTCACACTCTCAAATTTTTTGAATCTCCTCAATGTGGAAGAAATCCATGGTGAAAATCAAATATTTTTAACTTGGAGTGAAGCTCTTACTTAGAGATGATCAAATTTGGTGTCAAAAAGCCTTAAACTTGCCTCCCAATCCAAGATCTTTCAAGCCCTAGGTCGAAAATGGCATTTTTAGGTGGAAGGGGATGATGAATAGTGGCGGTTGACTGGTCAAAATTGCAGTTAAAGGTGTTTTTTTTAGCTCACCGTCGGCGGGGTCGATGGCGCCGTCGGCGACGTCTAGGGTGTCGTCGGCGGGCTCTATTAATTTTGTCCAAATTTCAAATTTTTGTGATTTCGATCAATTCCAAGCCTAAACGACATTCGCTTAATCATTATAGACATAATTTTAAGTGACTAGATGATGTACTTAGCACATATAAACTTTCACAACACAAAACATTGCATTTATATATGAATTCCAAGGGGTACAATATACGTTACATAACAAACCTAAGTTTGGTATTTTCTCAACCTCAATACATTAATTCAGCATCGCAATCGAAGCCACAACACTCAAAACGCTGAAAACAAAACATCATATGCTTAGTCTCAACTATACAGAGATCTACAAGCATAATTCTAAAGTAAATATAAAGTTCAAATCCAAATACATAGATGGACAGATAGGTAGCAATATAAATCTACTAATCCTCATATTTGGTACTCGATTCTCCTCTGAGATCACCCATTGATTGCACATGAAAGAAGAAGTTGTAGAAGGGTCGGAATGAAAATTCTTTAGTAGAATCCTCCTCTATCAACTTCATCCTCATCAGTCGTATCAAACTATCTTCTAAATGTCCAGAGTGCTCAAAATGTTCCTTCATCCTCCAGTCTAGATGATCGAAGAAATCAGAGATATTATTAATCGCATTCATGACATTTTGTACCTCCTTTTCGAATTTCTTGATTCGGTGCAGGATCATAAGAGACTTATCAGGGACTAAGGGTTGAACTGGCAGTGAATTCTGAGACGCTTGATCTACTATCATGGCCATGTCATTTTTATCCTCAAAAAATGGGAATCTTTCAGTTGGGTCCAAAGGCTTTCATTAGCAGTACCTATTCACAATTTTTGTAGGACACTTGGAACTGACTGCAAAGTGAGAAAATTGTGGAGGGGTGTCAAAGCCCATAAGTGAATCTGTGAACGATCAGGCCCAAAACTGACTTCACAATTATAGATCCAATGTCGATCGGCAGTCCCCTTTTGATGTAGTAATTTAAAATGTCACTTTCTTTAGAAACTTTACCGATCTTCATTGTCGGTAACAGTTTTGGTAGAAATGAAAAAAGTGTCAATGTTTCAAAACAGGATTCAAGAGTGTTGCAGAAAAACTAACATACACGTTTTCTCTTGTTTCCCAATTATTAGTTTCGTCCGTTAAATATTAGTAAATCTTATTCTTCTGGTTTCTCATTGGGAAGAAATTGGAATAGTGGTAGACATGAACATTCTCTATCATTTATAATTTGTTGATCCACGCCGGAGTGAAAGTGATCCATCTTCCTCGCACATAAACAACTCCTTGGTTGATTCCGTGTAAATTTGTATAAAATTCTTTTACCACAAAACCACCACGGCGATAGTAGTGTAGCATAACACTTCCCATCTTTGTCGCACTATCATTTCTTCAATATCCGTTGTGGGTTATTCAATCCGAGATTCACAAATCCTCGTTCTTTGATCAATCTTTTCTTCGTCAGCAACTTGTTGAAGATTCGATGCGCTTTCACACTAATAAACTTTTGCCAATTGAAAACTTGCATTCTGGGATTATCAGGGGAATTTGACGCTATAAGAATGAAATTGGTAGAGTTTCACTTCATTTTTGGAGGGAAAGTATGAACTAGAAATCAAATTTTTTAGTTTAAAAGACAATTCTCGCCCAGAACCCACCAAAAACAGCCATTTGAACCCACATGACCGTCAATTCGTCACCCTCGCCGTCGGCGGGGTCGATGGCACCGTCGGCGAGCCTCTATATTAATTTTGTCTGGACTCTCGGGAAAAACCCGCCGTCGGCGGCGTCGAGGGTGCCGTCGGCACTCAAGGCAAAATTTGCACAGTTTTGCTCTGGTCTGAATGCATTCCAATTTTTCTTCATGGATTCAATTTTTAAGATGTTTCAAGGGTAAAAAAGAGTATTAGAGCTTAATGCTAGCACAAAATAATGATAATTTCAAATAAAAACTACTATAATCATGATAAAAATAAAGATTAACATGGGTTGCCTCCCATAAAGCGCTTGGTTTAATGTCGTCAGCCCGACCTATTCAAGTGCCATTCAGGTTAACTGATCATTAAAACCGCTTTAAAATTTGGTCTTTTACCCTAATAATATAGTTTTAATCTGTGTTTGTTTACTCTAAATCTATTTCCCGTCTTTTGATCTTCAATTTCAACAGCTCCGTAAGTATAAACATGAGTCACAATAAAGGGTCCTAACCAACGAGACTTAAATTTTCCGGGAAATAACTTCAGCCTTTAAAGCAAAACTTCTTATCCTGGTTCAAAGTTCTTTTGGTTAATCTTCCGATCATGTCATAATTTTAATTTTTCCTAATAAATTATGTTGTTATCATAAGACTCATTTCTTAATTCTTTCAAATCATTTAATTGTAACAATCTCTTCTCACCAGCATCTTTCAAATTATATTTAAATTCTTTAATCGCTTAATATGCTTTATGCTCCAATTCTACTGGTAAGTGACAAGTCTTTCCAAAAATTAGTCTGTAAGGAGTCATTCCAATATGAGTTTTATAAGCAATCCTGTAAGCCCATAATGCAGTATCCAATCTAGTGGACCAATCTATTCTACTAGGGTTTACAGTCTTTTCAAGTATTTGTTTAATCTCTCTACTAGAAACTTCAGCTAACCCACTAGTTTGAGGATGATAGGCAATAAAGATTCTATGAAAAATATTAAATTTTTCTGCCAATCTCTGAATGTATTAATTTCTGAAATGGGATCCCCCGTCAGTGATAATCATTCTAGGCATTCCATATCTAGTGAAAATGTTTTTCATTAAGAATCTTGAAACATTTTAGCATCACAACGAGGTAAAGCTTGTGCTTCAATCCACTTAGAAATGTATTCTACTGCAATTAATATATATAAGTTCCCAAATGAAGGAATAAATGGTCCCATAAAATCTAAGTAGTCTACTACAACTAATATGTATAAGTTCCCAGATGAAGGAATAAATGGTCCCATGAAATCCAATCCCCAAAAGTCAAAGATCTTAACCTCCAACATGAAATTTAGAGGCATTTCATTTCTTCTAGATATATTGTCTACTCGTTGACATCGATCATAAGTTTTTATGTATCTATAAACATCTTTAAAGATTGTAGGCCAATAAAATCCAGCTTGTAAAATTTTATAAACAGTTTTATTAATCCCAAAATATCATTCAAATTCAGAATCATGACATTTCTGAATGATCAGCTCAATTTCTTCATAAGGTACACATCTCCTCATAATAAGATCCTTACATTGTTTATATAAATAAGACTCAGCCCAAAAATATGCGTTTGCATCATGAATGAATTTTTGTTGTTGTTGCAATGTCAGCATAAATAGCAAAATATCACTTACAATATAGTTAACAATATCAGCATACCATGGTATTTTTTACTCATTAATGTTACAAAGTTGTTCATCAGGGAAACTGTCTGTAATTTCATTGTCAGTGTCGGATAATGCTTGATTTTCTAATCCTGACAAATGATCGGCAATTTGATTATCAGTTCCCCTTCTATCGATAACCACAAGATCAAATTTTTGCATCAAAAGTATCCATCTAATCAACCTTGGTTTAGCATCCTNAATTTTTCCCAGTTAGGTGAAACTATAATAGGGGATGTGATTTAACTCAAAGGTATTTAAACAGCTTTCTGTAAATTCAAATTTTTTGCCCTTTTGTAAAAGTTGGCATAGAGGTTTAGTAATTTTTGAAAAATCTTTAATAAAATGCCTGTAAAATCTAAGATGTCCAAGAAAACTCCTAACCTCTCTTACATTAGTAGGAGGTGTTAGTTTAGATATAACTTGGCATAGAGGTTTGGTAATTTTTGAAAAATCTTTAATAAAACGCCTGTAAAAACCAACATCTGAAAACTTCTAACTTCTCTTACACTAGTAGGAGGTGTTAGTTTAGATATAACTCGGATTTTTGTGAAACTCCTAACCTCTCTTACATTAGTAGGAGGTGTTAGTTTAGATATAACTTGAATTTTTGTCTCCTAACCTCTCTTACATTAGTAGGAGGTGTTAGTTTAGATATAACTTGAATTTTTGCAGGTTGTTTAGTAACTTTTGAAAAATCTTTAATAAAACGCCTATAAAATCCAACATGTCCAAGAAAACTCCTAACCTCTCTAAAAAATCTTTAATAAAACGCCTATAAAATCCAACATGTCCAAGAAAACTCCTAACCTCTCTTTACATTACGTAGGAGGTGTTAGTTTAGATATAACTTGAATTTTTGCAGGGTCTACTTCCATACCATTTTTCTAGGAGGTGTTAGTTTAGATATAACTTAAATTTTTGTAGGGTATGCTTCCATACCATCTTCCAAAATCTTATGCCCTAACACAATTCCTCCTGCAACCATAAATTGACATTTCTCCCAATTCAGAACCAAATTAGTTCTTTCGCATAACTCTAAAACTTTTTCAAGGTACTTTAAGCATGTGTCAAATGATGTTCCAAGTACAGAGAAATCATCCATAAATACTTCTAATCCATCATCAATTAACTTACTAAATATGGACAAACACCATCCATAAATACTTCCAATCCATCATCAATTAACTTACTAAATATGGACATCATACATCTCAGAATGTTATATGTGCATTACATAATCCGAAAGGCATTCTTTGAAAAGCAAAAGTTTCAAAAGTACTAGTAAATGTTGTCTTTTCTTGATCCTCAGGAGCAATAATAATTTGATGGTAACCGGTATACAAAAATTTTTATGCACAACAAATATATCCACTATTTGATCTAAATAGGGTAAAGGTAAGTGATCTTTCCTGGTGGCATTGCTTAATTTTCTATAATCAATAAAAATACGCCACCCAATAACTTGTCTGATAGGTATTAATTCAGTATTTTCTTTTATTTCAACAGTCACTCCTCCTTTCTTAGGAACACAATGAATTAGACTTACCCATGCATTATCTGAAATAGGATATATAATTCTAGTGTCTAACCATTTCAAAATTTTCTTCTTAACTACTTCTTTCATCATCGGATTTAATCTCCTTCGTTGATCAACTCTTGGTTTATATTGTTCATCTAATATATATCTGTGCATACAGATTTGAAGGATTGATTCCATTAATATCAGCTAAGGTCCAACCAAAAGCTTTCTTATATCTTTTTAATGTATCTAACAGTCTTTGCTCTTGTTGATCATTTAATTTTGAAGATATAATAACAGGTAATGTAGATGAGTCTCCTAAAAATACATACTTCAAGTGGCTAGGCAATACTTTCATCTCAAGTTTAGGTGGTTTTATAATCGATGGAAATAGATTTTTATCGGAATTTTTTGTAATATCCAACATCTCAAACCTGAACATAATCTAATTCTTCATTTTCTAATTGGCCCAAAATAATTTCGTCATTCTTTTCAAATTGTTCCTTCTCTAAAAAATGTTCTTCTTCTTCAAAATGTTTTTTATCTTCAAAATATTCTTTAAAATGTTCGTTCAGTAGATGTTCAATAATTCTCATGCGAAAAAATTCATTATCTCTTTCAACAACAGGGTATTTCATATATTTCGCAGTGTTAAAAGTCATTTATTGATCATTAACTCTCATAGTTAATTCTCCTTTTTGAACATCTATCATAGGTTTTTCAGTAGCTAAAAATTGTCTCCCTAAAATGATAGGTATTTCTTTATCTTCCTTCATATCTAAAACAAAGAAATCCACAGGAAAGATAAATTTATCCACTTTTACTAACACATCTTCTATAACTCTCTTAGGATATGTAACTGAACGATTCACTAACTGTAGAGTTACAGAAGTAGGTGAGACTTCTCCTAATACTAATCTTTTGAAAATTGATAGAAGCATAAGATTAATGCTGGCTCCCAAATCACATAAAGCTCTTCTATAAAATTTTTCACTGATATCACACGGTATAGTGAAACTGTCAGGATCTCTTAATTTTTCAGGAAGCTTTTTCTGAATAATTGCACTGCACTCTTCGCTAAGTGCAACAGTTTCATTATCCGCGAACTTCCTTTTTTTGTTCAGAATATCTTTCATAAATTTCACATAATTGGGCTTTTTGCTCTAAAGCTTCCACAAAGGGAATGTTTACTGCTAACTTCTTAAGAATTTCTAAAAATTTGGCATTGTTTATTTTGTTTGTGTTGCTTTAATCTTTGAGGAAACGGTGGTGGAGGTTTCTCCACAGTAATTTTCATGGTGTGTTTATTCTCTTTATTTTACTTCAATCTTTGAGGAAACGGTGGTGGAGGTTTTTCCACAATAATTTTCATTGGTGTAAAAGGATGCTTCAGTCTTTGAGGAAATGGTGGTGGAGGTTTTTCCACGGTAACTTTCATTGGTGTAAATGGATACTCTAAATTGGGTTTCAGGTGGAGGTTTTTCCACAGTAATTTTCATTGGTGTAAATGGATACTCTAAATTTGGGTATTCATGATCCTTTTTTTTAAATCCACTTTCTCTTTTTCAGTTTCTGTTTCTTTTTGCACTCTTATCTCCAATTCTTTTCCACCTCAGTTTCTATTTCTTATTGCACTCTTGTCTCCAATTCTTTTCCACTTCGTAATTGAATCGCCTACCTTGTTTCCAATTCTTTTCCACTTCGTAATTATCGCTTTAATTTGTTATTTTCCTTGGTCTTCTTATTTCCAATTCTTTTCCACTTCGTAATTGTATCGCTTTGATTTGTTCTTTTCCTTGGTCTGTTTTCGGTATCCACTTTCTCTTTTTCAGTTTCTATTTCTTTTTGCACCCTTGTTTCCAATTCTCACTTCGTAATTGTATCGCTTTGATTTGTTCTTTTCCTTGATCTTTAGGATTTGGTTCCATAGTTTTCGTAATTGTATTGTTTTGATTTGTTCTTTTCCTTAGTCTTTAGGATTTGGTTCCACAGTACTAGAAAAAGTTCCTAATGTTCGGTTACTAAGAGCAGAAGTTATATGCCCTAATTGGTTTTAAATATTCTTAATAGCAGTTCCTTGATTTTCTAATTGATTTTCTTGAATTTTTAATTGATTTCCTTGATTCTACAATTGTTGACCCATGTTTAATATCAGCTCTTCCATAGACAACTTCTTCTCCTTAATTTGAGTGCACTGTTAAATCTTGAAGGATAAGAAGGTCTATAGTTAACATTTCCTTGGTTGGATGAATTTCTAATTGTTGACCCATGTTTAATATCAGCTCTTCCATAGATAACTTCTTTCCTTAATTTGAGTGTTACGGTTAAATCCTAGAGGATAAGAAGGTCTATAATTAACATTTCCTTGGTTGGATGAATTTCCTAATAGGTTCACNGCGAGGTGTAAGTTCTAAAAAACTAGCCCACAGTTCTAAAAAACTAGCGAGGTGTAAGTTCGGATCTTCATTTGGTGTACCTCCAAATTGCTGGTTTTGTACCATTTGAATAATAGCAGTTTAAGCTCAAATGAATTAGCAACTACATCAGGATTTTGGATAGATGAGTGAATTTCATCAGCTGTAAGATTTGCATAATCTCTTAGGGGTCTAGGTTGGTGTTCATTATCTATTCCTTGATTGTTCAGGTTGTTTTCCATTGTATCAGAATTTCTAGGTTCTCTTCTTAATTTTCTAATCCTTCTAACAGTGCGTTCTAATTCTGAATCGTAGGGTATAAGATTTTCAGGTCCAAATTTATGCATAGAATTTGAAATTAGTACTCAGTAATATAATTAACTAAATTTAAAAATAAGTTGCAATTCAAGTAAAAGTTTTCTAATAATCCTAATTTGTTCGTTACTCTGATCGTGATTTGACTCACTCACTCAATCACTCAATCACTCAATCACTCCCAGGCAACGATACCAAAAACTTGACAGTGACTTTTTATATGCTTAAAATACAAGATAAATATGGACGTAATGAATATTCAATAATTGTAAAGTCACACTTATCAACGCAAGTATACGTATCGCTCAAGTAATATAAGTTTCAATATTTGTAAAGTCACACTTATCAACGCAAGTATACATATCGCTCAAGTAATATAGGGGCTTCAATGGAGTCCTAGATATCGATTCCACAGGGAGTGGTTAGAACTGCAGACTAAGATTTTAGAAAGGTAATACTTTAATCACAACAACGAAGTTCAATTTGCTTATTTGTCACTAATAGGCAATTGAAATAAATAGATAATTTTAATAACTATTAAATAACTAATGATATTAAGGAGGGTTTAATTGTGATATTCAATACTAACTAATAAATAACTAATGATATAAAGTAGGGTTTAATTGTGATATTCAATATATAAGAAAACATCCTTCTTCTTGTCAAGAAATTATAGTGAATTGATAGAGTGAATTAGTTCAATTTAGATAGTGCCAAATAGGAGCATACCTATTCTTTACCCTTTGGTCCAGGCATAAAGAACATTGACTAATCCTATGCTTNGTGAAACAAACATAGATATTGCATCAGAATCATGGATACTAGCTACTCTTTTAAAATTTACCCATTCAGAGGGTCATTGAAAATTGTTGGTAGCCATCTCTTCTATTAATGAATAAGCCTCATCAAAAGGTTTTGACATTAAAGAACCACCAGCCGCAGCATCTATAATCGATCTAAGAGATCCCACTAATCCATTATAAAAGGTTTGAATTATTAACCAGTCCGGTAACGAATGATGAGGGCATTTCCTAAGAAGATTTTTGAATCTCTCCCAAACTTCATATATTGACTCTCCATCAATCTGACAGAACGATGTTATGTCAT
>JXCR01148919.1:3716-17498 GCA_002079205.1 Phalaenopsis hybrid cultivar
AGTTTTCTTTTGATAAGGGCTAAAAACGAATCACTTATTTTGGCTTTTTGACCCCATATTGTAGGGTGGATTTCAAAAGATATGAAAAATCTCCCTCCAAGCCATACATACGACTTTCATCGAATACGACTTTCCATAGAATTCTATATGTATCTATGAGATTGAGTATGGAATTCTGTTTACTCACTTTCACTTTAAATTGAGTATCTGTTTCCCCCCTTTTCCTGCTAGGATTGGAAATCTTGTATTTTACATATCCATACGATCGAGTCCTTGGGTTTCCGAAATAGTGTAATGGAAAAAGAATCTGAGATGCCAAGAGTGAAGCAAATAGAACACCTTTCAATAGTAATATGGTCAGTAATTTTATTCTTGTGCAGCGATTCAAGACAAGGAGAAAGACAGAGAAAACTACTTAGAACTCATGGGAAAAATAGAACAAAACTCGGAATTCATATATAAAATCATAGTCATACAAACTACAATAAGTAAATAACTTATCTCTAATTTCTCCCCAAGAACACTCTTTGAAGTTCCTTTGTATCTCTTTCTTTCTTTACAGCACACAGAATTTCTCTTCGAAGTAGCAAGAAGGAAGAAATCTCTCACTTTCCCTTCACTCTTACAATCTCTCAAAGAATTCCTCACAATTGTTACACTCTAATGGTAACCTTCAAGGCCTCTAGCATAATTTAGACTTCCTAGACTACCTCCTCTCTTCTCCATTTTTCAGCCAAAATGTTCTTTTAAAGTTGTAGATGAGCTTTCCTAAGAGTTGTCTAAGCATCCCTCCAAAATTTGGCCTCATCCAAAGCTTGAGTAGGCATAACCGTCGATCTCGCCGTCAGCGGTCTCGAGGGTGCCGTCGGCGGGCTTCTACATAATTTTTGTCCTGTAGTCCAGGGAAAATCTCGCCGTCAGCGGCGTCGGGGGCCTAGCTCAAATCTTCACATTTTGGTCCTTTTTGCNCCGTCAGCGGCGTCGATGACGTCGTTGGCAACGTCGATGGCGTCGATGACGTCGTTGGCGATGTCGATGGCGTCGTCGGCAGCCTAGTTCAAATCTACACATTTTGGTCATTTTCGCTCCAATTTCGCTCCTTTTTGCATCTTTGTGCTCCAATGACCCTAATTCATCATTCCTGCAACAAAACATCAAAAATACCTTTCTTTAAAGGCTCCAATGACCCTAATTCATCATTCCTGCAACAAAACATCAAAAATACTTTTCTTTAAAGTGCAATATTCCATGCATCTTTTTGCTCCAATGATCCTAATTCATCATTCCTGCAACAAAACATCAAAAATACCTTTCTTTAAAGTGCAATATCATTAAAAAGCATAAAATAGGTATGAAAATCTAAACATATTTTCCTTTGGTCAGTGTTTCATCTTGCCAATTTTATTATTTTAGGGCTTACATTCATATAAAATATGTATGAAAATCTCAACATATTTTCCTTTTGTCAAAATCCCCCAAACTTAACTATTACTTGTCCTTAAGTAATTTTACTAGGTATGAAAAATCTCAACATATTTTCTTTTGGTCAGGACCCTGAGCCTCCTCTCAGTTTCCCAATAATATGCATCACCTTACCGATGAAGATGCTTCTTCTTCGGCTCATGAGATTCATATGCAAAGAATGGAGAAATCTTAAAATAAGATTTTTAAACTTCTACATGAAACTCGATAAATTGTAGTAACACAAGTGGGTGAGGTTCTACTCAAGATCAATAATCAATGGAAGATCCTCATGTTGGCATCTTTTTTTGTTCGCACATGAGTGGGATGTCCGCTTAAATGAACTGAGATTATATTTCATGCATACATAACTTCCCAATGTTCAAGACATCCATTTGAGACCTTCTAGTGCATATTAACAAGCACGCAGTCAGAGTCGTTATGCTAGACTTTGGTTGTCGCTTTGGTGAAGGTCGGTCATTATTTTTTCTGTCAGACAACTTCAACCAAACTAACAAATCTTGTTTGCTACCTTACGTGTGAATCATATGTAAATTGAATTGATCGTCACTGAGTTTTTCAAGACAACAGATTGCGGGTTGTTACGGCAGCCACAATAATAATATACTTCAGGATAGTTAATATATCTTTAAAACCTTATAGTTGTCACTCTTAGCGATTTAAGGTATTATTTATTGATTTTAAATATTCACTAGGATGCTAACACAAGTATATGTATTGGACAAGAAATACAGGGCTCTAATGGAGTCCTAAGTATTGATTCTACAGGGAAGTTTGGAATTCTTATAATATTAACTTAAAGAAACTCTATGTAAGCTGCAGAAAACTTAATTAGAAATGCAGGTCGAAATTTTTGTTTTAAAATTAAGTGAATTATATCTTCTACGCTTATCTCTAAACTCAAAATAAATGTTAATATCGCTAAACTAAGTTTTATGAAGAAGAGTTTAAATTTTAGAAAATATACTTTCCCTTGCAATGAGATCATAAAGAGTGAATAATTTAAATTATTATAAATTATTTTACACCAAACAGAAGCCTACATATTCTTTACCAGTGCATAAAGAAAATTGACTAATCTAGAGTCAAGTTCCTAAATCCTTAGTTAAGTGGGAAGATACTAGCTCTCACTCTAGAGTTCCCACTATCCCTCCGTCTGGAGGCTAACATCTAACTTTAGGTTCTCAACTTTTGGATCAAATTGGGGGTTCTAGCCTATCACTCTATAAACACTAATTTACGCCCATCAAAACTTATTTCCTTATTTATTTGCACTTAATCATATGAACTAAATNCAATAAATCCAAAATATTCCCAATTTCATTTTTATCAACTACTACATGATCCAATTTGGCCAATTTGACCATCTTTAACCAAAATCCCCAAATTGCCCTTTAAAGACCCAAATTTCCAAACTAAAGAATTGACCACAATTCCAATCAGAACTCAAATTCACTTTTGATATGACCAAATTAAACCAGATCCAAGCTCAATTGATCCATTATTTGAGCCTAATTTTGATTTGGGACAAAACCCCAATTTTGATCGTATGACCTAATCTCACCAAATTGAACTCATAGCCTAGTCAATTGGCTTCAATTAATGTTGAAAAATCTTTACAACATTCCTATACATCAAAATCAACCATCAATTGGCATTGGTGAAGCCTCAAATCCATTTGATTTTGGCCTAAATCCAAATTTCCCAAATTTAGCCCCAAATTGGCTAAGTCCCTAAATTTCACCCAATTGATTGCTTAACCTCCAAATTGGCATCCAATTCATGTTGAAAACTCTTCATGAGATCCCTATTTATCATTTACAATAATCAATTTGGACTTAACCCAAGGCTAACCCAGACTAGACCCAAGTCTAGCCCAATATGACCAAATTGATTTAAGTTCAAAATTCTTTCAAATTGGCCCTTCAATTGGACTCAAAAGCACTTCCATCCTTCACCAAAGTTTTTCCTTATGATCCTCTACACTAGATGAAACAATTATTTAGGCCAATTGACATGGCTAACCTATCCCAAACCCAAGTTTTGGTCATTTTCACCCACTTGGACCCATACACTAAATGTGACCTAACCACCTTAAAGCCACCAAATTAACTCCACCACAGCCATTAGTTGGACTTAGAGACCAATCCAAACACCATGAAATCACCTAAATCAAGCCATGGACTAAAGGTTAACCAAATTAAGGGATCTTATTTCCAAAAATGCACATGCTTAAAATATCTTTGCCAAATCCAAACACATTTGCATTAAATTGCTGTGATGGATTCCTCTGGGTTCCCTGAGCTCCTAGCCCACCTACCCCTGGACAGCCGGCAAGTTTAGTGGTCAGAAAAGCCCAAAACCAAGAGCCACTCTCATGGCACCTCACCCAAATCAAATGCATTAAATTGCTGTGATGGATTCCTCTGGGTTCCCTGAGCTCCTAGCCACCTCCCCCTGGGCCGACTGGCCAGCCTAGTGGCCGGAAAAGCCCAAAACCGAGAATCACCCCCATGGCATCTCACCCAAATCACCAGCCTAGTGGTCGGAAAAGCCCAAAACCAAGAGCCACTCCCATGGCACCTCACCCAAATCAAGGCCTAGTGGCCGAAAAAGCCCAAAACCGAGAGCCACCCCCATGGTACCTCACCCAAATCAAACCTAGAGGACAGCGGCAAAAAATCCCAAAATCAAGAGCCACCCCCATGGCACCTCACCCAAATCAAACCTAGAGGCCAGCTCATCCAAATCAAACTATGGAGCTCCTCTGCCCTCCTCCTAAGCACCACAATCAACCCAAACTTATGCTCTGAGAGCCACCCAATGGCCTTTTTTTATAAAAACTCACCTCCCACGGCCATGGGAGGTGTGCTAAAATTTTCTTAGAGAGGCCTCTCCAAACTTCATCCCGAGCTTTCCTAAGATCCCCTCAGTGCATTCCAACCATTTTCCCTCACCCATTCCCATTGCCAGAGCTCAATTTTGAGCCGAAACCTTGCCGAAAACCAGGACAGAACCCAATACACCTCCACAGTCCACCAAACTCAAATTAACTTCACTCACACCTTCACAACAGTGAAAGAAACTAAATCCCCATCAAATCCCCCTTCCACATAGCCTCTACCATAGCTCTAGAACAACACCTGAAATCTAGCTTGGTCGAATTCATACCTAGGCTTTACACCAAGACCAGGGACTCAATCTCTAGCCTTCTTGGACCCCAACGAACGTGCCGAGCACCTCGGATTGAAGCCTCCCTTCTTAGAGCAAAAGTATAAAACTCCTCCTCCTCCCGAGCTTATTTTGATGCTCCATTTACTTAAGCTTGATTTCATGGCAGCTTAACCGTATGGATGTGTTCGCCTCACTTAGACGAGTCCATAGGATCAAACCCGAAGTGATTTGGTTGAGTCTAGGCCGAGATCTTAAGGTTTTGATGTGGACGGGCACGGGATCATTCTATCGGGGATGATGACGGGGAGCCGTTCGATCAAGCGTATATCAAATGAACGGGGGAGATCGAGCCAGACAGCGCTTCGGGACATAAACAGCGGGTCGAGTCAGCAAGCTACGTGGACGACGGCATCCAACCAGAGCGCGCCACGCATGCCTTATGAGCTGCCTAGGATCTAGTCAGCACGCGCTGTTTAAATAGATAAATGGGGTTTTTTTTCCTATTTATTTAAATACCCTTAACTTAGAAAATACATAACTTTGTGTAGAAAAGCGCTGTTTAAATAGATAAATAGTGCTTTTTCCTATTTATTTAAATACCCTTAACTTAGAAAATCCATAACTTTGTGTAGAAAAATCACAAAAACTTTTTATATTTATTTAAATACCCTTAACTTAGAAAATTCATAACTTTGTGTAGAAAAATCACAAAAATAAATAAAAATACTCTCTTGCTCAGTGAACACAGAAGAATAATGTGGAATAATTTTCAAGTCCATTTGACGCATAAAATATTTTTAATTAATTAAACACTATTTAGAATCATTTGATTCTCCATGCATATTGACACATCACCTTGGCTTGAAATTTTGACATGTTGTAGCCTCTGTCAGGGGAAGTATTCTATGATTTTTCCAAAGTCAGAGAAGTTCATATACAAAGACCTATATTTTTCAAGTTATTTCACATCATTTCCTTAAAATAATCATGGAAATTAGCATATTGGTTATTAAATCCCAAGAAAATTTTGGAAGGTCNATATTATTCTAAAAATCTTTAATTTTTCTAAAATTCAATTTTTCCTACTATAATTAGTAAAATAATTTCCCTAATATTTTCTACTAATATCTTAACTTTAGTTTCATCATTTTTATTAACGTTTCTACTAAGTTTTTCTATATCATTTGTAAAAATCAAAAGTTTTAAAATCTTGAAGATAATGTCACATACCATAGGTTATTTTAAAATAATTCCATTGAGGACAAATAAAGCTCAATTTTCAAAATTTTTTCTCCCTCCTCCAAACTTAAATTTTTAACAAGATAAAATATTCAGTACAAAAATGTAGGTAGGAAGAAAATAATAAGTACAAATTATAAAACTAACCTTCTATATAGGGTGGGTTTTAACATGAAAATATGCACGTAAAATTTAAGAAGATAAATGTATAATAGTAAGTAAATCTTCATTAAACAATATATATATATCAAAAAGATTTGCTAAGTAAAAGACTACTCTAAACATAAACATAAATTTAAAAACATACAGCAATGCAGTAAAAACAAACAGTAAATAATCTACAAACACAATTAACAAATCATAATCACAAGTTCAGTACAACAGTCTAATATAGACACATAATCCACAGAAATACAACAAACTACTACAGACACATAATCAAACTAAATACAACAAAAAATAAAGTGATAACTACTCCTCATCATTCTCATCATCATCCCCTTAATCCTCTTCATCCACATCTATATGGGTCTGGGGTTCATAATTAGGAAATGGAGGACTAGATGGAAACTGAACATTTTGATTTCCTCAGAGAAAACCACCCACCGGAGAGGTATTGAAACTCGTATCATAATCATGTTTGAGTTTCAAATGTCCCCTAACCTGATTAAACTTATCATCAATATCGATCACTTTACCTTGTAAATATGCATTATCATGCACCAATGTGTGATAATCATTATGAGGTTCATCCAGAGTGGTTGAAAGGTGAGCAACAGTACCTGAGGTAGATGGTCTGGAAGTAGAGGTAGAAGGAATATCTAAACTTCCACCCCTAGACCTCAATCCAACATATAGTTCATATGCATGCACGTTGGTGCTGTTAATGGGTTCAAGAGGTTGTAATACCTCTTCCCATCTCTCATATCCTAAACCTGATTGCTTGCATAAAGTAAAAATCAGGGCAAGATATCCTAAAACTCCATTGGTTCCACTATTTATTTTGATAAATCAAAGAGCCAATATTTATATATTTCATTTATTAAATTTAAAAGTTCAAGGCTGCTCTCTCCTTAGTAACCTCACTAAGATGATTGGAAGGAAGAAGTCATGCAAAAATGAAATAGTGTCATGCCTTCGAGGATGAATTTAACATTGAGGTAGAGAATTTTACCTTGTGGTCATTCTTAACTTTCCACACTCCTCTTCCATTAGTCAGAAATGAAATAACCACATCCAACTGCAACTTAGTAGGCTTAAATGAAGAGTAATTGCAGTTTTGTATATCCGACAATTGGTAAAGAGTGCTGATCCGCTCTAGTGTAAACTCTACACTTCTTCCTTGAACAAATATCTGGTCATCAGAGGCTTCTTGGAGGTTGGTGTAAACTTCTCGTACAATATAGATAATTGTTATAGCGGTGAAGTAGCAGAAGCTTTCTCAATTTTGGGTCACAATCAAACTTTCAACAGTTCCTCCGGGATTGAAGAAAGCTCGGTCTTCAATTAACTTTTTAGAAGTGAGTTGATCATNTTCTCAATTTCAGGTCACAATCAAACTTTCAACAGTTCCTCCGGGATTGAAGAAAGCTCGGTCTTCAATTAATTTTTTAGAAGTGAGTTGATCATCATATATGCACTGAGCTTTTATATTGACATTTCTTTGAATCAAAAACGTCTTTTCCTTTCCCCCTCTTCGTCATAGGAGCCATAATAATTCAAAAACTTCACAATAAATCCAAATAAATTTCAAATAAAAGTTCTATGAACTCCTAAAATCAAAATCAATGCTAAGAAAATTTACACCATGGATTCTTCTTTATTTTCTTCCAAGTTTTTGATTTTTTGGATTTTTCATAATGTAAAAGAAATCCATGATGAAAATTAAAAATTTATAAGCCAAATTTAAACTCTTGACAGGAGAAGAAGAAATATAACATTTTCTATCCNAAATTAAAAATTTATAAGCCAAATTTAAACTCTTGACAGGAGAAGAAGAAATATAACATTTTCTATCCATGAAATCATTTTAAAATTGAATGGAGTGAAGCCTTAGGGTGGTGGTTCGGTGTGTTTTGCGAAGAAGAAGATGAACGATATGAAAAAATGTTAAAAACATGCCATTTTGCAATTTTAGATAGTGATTTGGTGGTTTAGTTGAACCGACTCTTAAGCGCCCAATTTNAAGAAGAAGATGAACGATATGAAAAAATGGTGAAAACATGCCATTTTGCAATTTTAGATAGTGATTTGGTGGTTTAGTTGAACCGACTCTTAAGCGCCCAATTTCAACACTTAGGCATTGGTTTCTTGATTGATCGGCGCCTAGGCACCGGATTTTGACACTTAGGTGCCAGTGCTAAAAAAAATATTTTTATTAGGATAAAAAGCACATAACACCAAGGCACTCCGAACTCTGATTAGCCCAAATCAACATAATTTTTATAATTAAGNGTTGGTTTCTTGGTTGATCGGCGCCTAGGCTCCGGATTTCGACACTTAGGTGCCAGTGCTAAAAAAATATTTTTATTATGATAAAAAGCACATAACACCAAGGCACTCCGAACTCTGATTAGCCCAAATCAACATAATTTTTATAATTAAGCATCTTCCAACTTCCAATTTTCATAAACAACAAATAACTCACTTTTACATATAAATGTGAACAATTAAATAAATAAACACACTGATAGCTAGACACTTTTAATACAACATCCTAGTCACACCAACAAACATACTGACACTGCAAATTAATACACGTAAAATATATATTATTTTTATACACATTTTTCTACTTATTTTTGAGATATTGCGCTTTAATGAAAGTTTGTGAGTTTTTATTTTAGTTACAATCAAATGGATGAAAAATGCAAAAAGGAGTGAAAAAAGGTCAAATTTGGAGCAGAAATCAAGAAATGTGCAAAAATTAACTAGGGCGCCTAAGCGCCAGAGGTCTCGCGCCTAAGCGTCAAGTACCCCACGCTTAAGTGCCAGAAATAGTTATGAGATGAATTACTTAATTTGCACGAATGTTTTAATTTGGCTTTTGAGGAAGAAACTTTTAGAAGATTCATTGAATGAAGACACCTTTTGAAGAGACACCAAGGCACCACTTGGATTTTGATAAGAAAAGACTTAGATTTTTCAAGAGAGTAGGCCAGCCACCCATCAACTTTACAGCCATCATCCATCTAAGTTGGCGTTGCTGGCCACTTTTCTCTTTAATTTGAGTTGTAGTTTGTATAATGAGTGAAGGAAGAGAATAAGACATTTGGTGGAGAGGATTTGAGATAAGTGTTTATCTTTGTGACAACACTTGATTTTAATTTAGATTTCTTATTTGTGTGCATGATTTCCACTTTTAAACTCATGTGTGGTTGTGTTTTCTCCATGGATCCTGAGTAGTTTTCTTTATCTTTTTTCCTTAAAATGATAACTAATTAAGTGTTGAAAGGAAGTTATTTTGATTTCGTGAATGAGAATGTAGTTCATGGGGTTGAGTGCAAAAAAAATAGAGAAATAAACTTTTCAAATGTGTAGAATTAAAGGACTTTAGAGTGATAGTATAAAGCCCCTAATTTGATTTATAGTTTTAGGTTTTGATATGAGATGTTAGCCCCCAAGTGGAGGGAGAAGAGGGAACTCTAGAGTGAGAGCTAGTATCTTCCCTGCCTAGCCAGTCTTCAAGACTATTCAAACTATAGATTAGCCAATATTTTTTATAGCATCTCTAGTAAGGGTAAATAATATTATGGCTCATATTGGCACAATACATTTAGAATACTTCCACAACATAATTTCTCTACTTATTACTGGTTCATGATACGGAGAAAGATATTTTTTTTATATCACCTTCAGCTTGCAAGTATTTAGTTAAGTTAATTACTTGCTTACTTTATTTTCATAAACCAAAAAATTACAAAAAAGAATCAAATTTGCATTATTATTTTAGCATCTTAAGTTTAAGTAAAAATATTTTAATAAGTAGATTTTTGTCATCTAAAATTTCTAAATTTTCTAGTTTTCTTAAAAGCATATAGCTATTTTCCTTATGGGTTCGTTATTCGGGACATAATCAGAAAGTCTTATATTACTTAATAACGATACGTATATTTGCGTAGTATCTCATATTTAAAATTGAATTTGTATTCTTATTTGTTTAATAGTGGAAAACTTACATAACTTTTACTTTGGATCAAGTTTTTGACTTTTTTGCAAATTAAGAATAATTATAAAGGAAGTTAAAGTATATAATCGCATACATCGCATTTTACATCTATATAAAAAGTCGAGATCAAGGTTTTGGTGCCATTGTCGGGGAAAAATGCAAAAATATACGAAAAATAACAAAAATTTTCAAAAGAAGTTTTTAGAAAGCAAAATTTCTACTTTTACAAAGTTTTATTTAAACTTTAAAATTTTAGGAATATTGTAGTGTCATTTTTATATAAAGTTATTGTTTGTGCGTTTTTATTTTAATTTTAGTTTTATTTTAATTTATTTTATGTGTTTTATAGTGATGTATGCATAGTTCAGGTTCCATAGAACTTGTGCTTTACGATTGTGAATTAGAAAGAACAATTCAAAAAATTAAAAACTACTGAAAATTTTGAAGAAATGACAAATCAAAATAATCAAAATGTTGAAGAGTTTAGACCTTTAAGAGATTATGCAAACCCTACGGTGGGCGAACTTCCTTGTAGTATTCAAAAACTTGATGTAGTGGCTAATTTATTTGAGCGTAAACCTACTTTTGTCCAAATTGTATCAAATATTCAGTTTGGGGGAGCACCAACCGAAGATCCAAATTTACGTATTGCCAATTTTCTAGAACTATGTGCTACATTTAGATATGATGGTATATCAGTTAATGCTATAAGACTTAGATTATTTCCTTTCTCACTGAGGGATGAAACTAAGATATGGTTACATTCGTTATCACCTGGATCTATCAGAATTAGAGTGATTTAGCACAGAAATTCCTTGCTAAACATTTTCCAACATCAAAAACTGCGAAGCTTAGAAATGATATCACATCTTTTTGTCAGTTTGAAGGGAAATATATTTATGAAGCATGGGAACGATTTAAAGAACTCTTAAGAAAGTGTCCACACCATGTTATACCTGATTGGTTAATAATTCGTATATTTTATAATGTATTAGTCGGATCTCTTAGATTTATTATCGAGACCGCTGGTGGTGGTTCGTTGATGTCACAACCATTTCATGACACATATGTTTAATTGAAGATATGGCTATAAATAGTTTTCAATGGCTTTCTAAAAGGGTAAATCTTAAGAAAGTAGCCAATATTCGTGAAACTGATATTTTTCCATTGTAGCAAAATAAGTTGCAGCAATTTCAATGAAGTTAGACCGATTTGGAATGAATTTTTCTCAACAAATTCCCATGATTGAAGAGAATTTAGTAGGCCAAATGGTAGATTCTCAAGCACCATTAGAGACTTTGAATGTCATAAATAATAAGCAGAATAACCAATATTTAAACTATTATAACCCAGGTTGGAAGAACCATCCCAACTTTAACTGGAACAATCCTTCGGGTGGTAATAACCAGCAATGGGGGAACAACCAAGTAAACACATTGGGAAACTAAAACAACCAAGGGAATAGTAACTATAGACCTACTTATCCTCTAGGTTTTAATAGTAATCCACAATTTAAGGAGAAGAAGTTGTCTATAGAAGAAGTTGTTTTACAAATGGGAAATCAGTTACAAAGTCAAGGAGCTACAATTAGAAATATTGAGAACCAATTGGGACAATTAGCAAATTCATTAAGTATTAGATCCTAAGGAACGCTTCCTAGTAATACAGAAATAAATTTGAAAGTCCAGGATAAAGTGTAAATAAAAACCACACAACTCAGAAGTGGAAGAGATTTGGAAGATAGAGTTCAAAAAGAGACTAAAGTAGAGAAAGAAGAAATTGAAGACCATAAAGAGGATGCTCTAAAAGGTTTAGAGAGACCTATTTCTCCACTTAAAGTTGATTTGGAAAAATCACCACCTCCATTTCCTCATAGGCTTTGACAATAAAATTTGGATAAGCAATTTTCAAAATTTATGGAAATTTTTAAAAAGCTTACAATTAATATTCCAATTGCTGATGATCTAGAACAAATGACAAGCTATGTAAAGTTTATTAAGGATATTCTTAACAGGAAAATGAAGTTTGAAGATAATGAGACGGTTGCACTTAGTAATGAGTGCAGTGCTATAATTCATAAAAATTTTCTTAAAAAGCTTAAAGATCCTGGTAGCTTTACAATTCCATGTGCAATAGGAGACACATTTAATGGAAAAGCTTTATGTGATTTAGGAGTAAGCATCAACCTTATGTCATTATCAATATTTAAAAGATTAGGACTAGGAGAAATATCCCCTACTATTATAACTCTGCAATTAGTAGATCGATCATTAACCTATCCTAAAGGAGTTATAGAAGATGTCATAGTGAAAGTGGATCAATTTATCTTTCCTCTTGATTTCATTGTGCCAGAAATGAAGGAAGATAAGGAGGTACCTATGATTTTGGGGAGACCTTTCCTAGCCACAAGAAGAGCAATGATAGATATGTAAAAAGAAGAATTAACTATGCGCTTCAATGATCAAACTGTTACATTTAGTATTGCCAAATCAATGAAATACCCTATAAAAGGTAAAAATGATGAATGCTATAGAATGGATGTTATAAAATACTTGAGTGAATGTCATTTCAAAACAACTCATGAAGAGAAATCAGAAATGAAAGAGTTAGAACACGAGTAAGAAGAGAAATTAGATCAATATGAGGATTTATATAAGAAAGATTCAAATTATGTTTAAAAAAGTTTGAAGTCTTGGACACAACATAAAAAGATACATCTTTTTGTCCATCAATTGAAAAACCTCCCAAGCTTGAGTTGAAGCTAATTTCTAAACATTTGAAATATGTATTTTTAAGTAATTCCTCTACATTACCTGTTATAATCTCCTCAAAATTAACTACAGAAGAAGAAGAGAGTTTGATGAAACCTTAAAGAGTTATAAGAAAGCCTTTGGATGGACAATTGCTGATAAGAAAGGAATCAGTCCTTCAATTTGAATGCATTGAAATCATATGGAAGAGAACTGCAAACCCAGGGCTGATCCTCAAAGGAGATTGAATCCTATTATGAAAGAGGTTGTCAGGAAAGAAATTCTAAAGTGGTTAGATGCTGGAATTATCTACCCTATTTCAGATAGTGCATGAGTTAGTTTAATTCACTATATTCCTAAGAAATGAGGAGTGACTGTGACTTTGAATGAACATAATGAGTTAATACTAATAAGACAAGTCACAGAATGAGGAATATGCATTGATTATAGAAAATTAAATCTCGTCACTAGGAAAGATCATTTTCCACTACCCTTTCTAGATCAAATGTTGGATAGACTAGCTATTTTTTGTTGAGGAGTTGCCCGTAAGAAGCTGTCGGTCACCAGAATCAAAATTCCGTCCCCCGCTTCGGAAGGACGTTTTAATTTACGTATATATTTAGTTTTAGTAAAATATGAAATCAAACTGACCCCATATTTTTTATAGTTTAAATGAAAAAGTGTTGTACCTCAAATTTTGTATCAATCCCGAAGGATAAACACAAAACTTGAGGATGAGGCTCGATCAAATAAACTAAGGAATATATGACATTTGTTTGGTCTGCGAAATCCTTATATTTACCGACAAGTTCCCCTATTTAATATAAAAAATTAAATAGGGTTTATATTAAGCTGGGTTCGGAGCTTCCTATAAGAGCAAGCCTTTATAGTTAATCACATTATAAATGACCAAAGTCACCTAAGAAGACTCTTGATAAAAATCAAGAAATATTATCTTCAAGGAGTTCA
>JXCR01148921.1:2198-31160 GCA_002079205.1 Phalaenopsis hybrid cultivar
CTTCGCTCCGTCCGGCCGCCACGGCTCGACGAGCTTTTCACTTTGCTCCGGTTGGCATGACGCTCTAGTTCGATCAGATGCCTTGACCCGGTTGTCCAATTAATAGCATCACTGCATCCTACATATGTGTTGGCATTTTTTTTTGCATATTGTAGTGCATATGTATGGTCGCATCCTTGCATCCTGTCTTGCATTTGTCTGTCTGCATGATTTTGGTCATATACTTAAGTTTCACATTCTCTTCGGGCCTCTACTGTCACGGCGTGCCCACCCTTTACAGGTCACTACCTTACTGGCATACCACCTAGGGCCGCTGCCACCATGGCATGTCCATCCTCTTCAGGCCACTGCCACCCTAGCATGCCTATTTTGTTGGGTCGCTGCTACCACGACATGCCCATCCTCTTAGGATTGATGCCACTACAGTATGTTCACCATCCTTTGAGTCCCTGCTCCATGGTGTACTCATTACTTGTGTTTTGACCAATCATTTGCATTTGCATGGTCATATGGATAGCGAGCCAGACCCGTCAGGAGAGTGAATCCCATGTTGGTCGCGATGCCTTAATGAGCATTGCTTGCCGGGTCGATCCCGATGAGCAATGCGAGTTAAGTCATCGGGATCGACACAAGTATGAATTTTCTAAGGATCTATTAAATCTAACTTGTGTCACGTATCTTCGTGACACCCTTTTGGATATTTAGGACGGGCCGGTGTGACGACCCCGTCAAAGTCATACCATGCCCAGACTCACCCCACACTTAGATGCTAGGTTGATGCACTTGTCGCTAGATGGTGTACTAGGCTAGGGTTTAGGATGCTAGGTAGTATTTTTGACACGTCTAGCTATTGTTGTGTGTTGTGCTGTCTTGCGCTAGCCATGTGTCACTTTCTCACCCTTTTCGGTATGCTTTCATGCTCCTTGTGTGTGATAGTATATTAGGGCGATCTTCTGCAGGTGTCAGGCCTATTTATACACACTCACACAGGTGCTATTATGGGGGAGCATGTAATGATTTCTATACTTTGCTTGCAGGTGTTCTTTAGCTCCCCCAATTATAAGGCACGGCTTATTATATTTACGATGCATGACGTGCCCGCTAACGCTTGTTTTATGCAAGTCGAGTCTTTATTTTCTATTTCAAATGTATTTGATAGAGTCTCAGGAGAGTCTGTATCAGAAATAAGGTACGGCCATGGGTTTCGAGGTGGATGGCACACCGAACCATGTGAAGAGGACCAGGAGCAGCAGCTCATGTCCCGTACCTTAAGTTTAAATTTTAAATTTTTTGTATAGGCGTAGGACCGGGCATGTATATGCGGAGTCCGACCGCTTGTACTGCTTTTCCTGGATCATGTGGCCGGTCCAGCGGCATTTGGCCTTTTTTTATATTCTTTTGGGGTGCTTTTCTTTCTTTCTCTTCTTGTGTACCTTTGCATGTTGGAGCGTTTTATATTGTTTCTTTATGTGTATATGGACCTCACGTTCTAATTCTTTTTACCTAAAAATCCTAATAATAAAAATTAAGTTAAACAAATTTTTTAGGGTTAAAACTTTCAAGCTTTCTTAAATAAATTTTTACCTTTTGCATGGCCTTGGGGCCGGTTTTAAAAATGGTTTACATGCATGGCTATAACCCAATCATATTTAATAGGGTCTCCACGCTTAGGAATATGCTAAATAATTGCATCATATTTGCATGTCCCCAGGAGTGGCCCCCGTGCTTTTCCAATCCGACTGGCCCAGCATAATCTTGTTTAGGTGGTTGTCTAGCACACTTAAGGTGTTAGGAGGCACCCCGATCCAGACGGGATATAAGTCCTCTTATTTGAGTATTTCCAGCTTTGTAGCCAAACCTCCCTTTTCCTTCTTTCTTAAGGATTCTTCACCACTTCGGCAGGTATAAGTCCCACCTCTCAGAGCTCTAGCTTCTAGTGATAGGATAGAGTTTCCTTCCTTCAACCTTAGGGCTACCGAGGTCCCCATAGATGACGTGATTCACGGATCGCCGACCGGGGATCTCTACTTGTGTTGGGTCGACTACCTTCACAACCAGATAGACTTAAGGTCCAAGTGGCTTGGGATGACAGGTATGTGGTACCCCAACCTGGCTACCTCTACCTCTTAAGACTATTTCTCCCCACCTTTGACTACCCTTGTTGAGCCTTCTTTGCTCTTTTAACTTCGTTGATATCACTTTGACGACCCGATGCTGATAAGCTGCCACCCGTTTGGGATACGATGATTTATCCTCTACCCTTACTACCCGTATGTGCTGTGACGTATTGGGATACCTCCGTCAAGTGATTTAAGATTATTTTGTAGGTACCGTGTGCTGAGGAGCCGCTATCCATTTGGATGTGGGAGATTTACTCTCTGTTTGATGGCTTTGCATGAGCTTCAAAGCATTAAGACCTTTCCATACGAAATAATCACCTTTTGATAACTTATGTCCCAGAATCATGATAATAAAGCGAAACTCCTTTCATCGAGAGTCTTCTTGGGTATTCCCCAACATGTAATTAACCAGTAGGAATACGTTCCTCTTGGAGACTTTTGACCCCATAACAAAAAATGTTCTTTTTAGTTCTCTGGTTACGGGTGGCCTATATAGAGATTCTGCTTGTGGATGATATTTTTTGGGGTACTTTGATCCAATTTTGTTTGGATGTATACTCTCGACCCATCACATAAGGATTACCCCTATATAAGTCTTCCGTCTCTATTCTTTTTGATTTGTTTGTCTATTTCTTGTCGTACGTTATTTTGTTATTCGATTCCTCTCCTCTTCGAGTCATTCATTTGATTTAGGAGAGAGACTTATTTGAATGGAAAAATTATATGATGGCACATAAATAGACAAGCTGGCGACTCTGAGATCTAAAAAGAACCGAGAAAAAGATAAACTTCATCACTAGGAAAGATAACTTCCCTATACCTTTTGTAGACCAAATGTTGGATAGACTAGCAGGACATCGTTATTTATGCTTTTTGGATGGATACTCTGAATATCACCAACTACGTATAGCTCCTGAGGATCAAGAAAAGACAACATTTACTAGTAAATATGGGACTTTTACTTTTAGAAGGATGCTTATTGGTTTATGTAATGAACCTGTAACCTTTCAAGGATGCATGTTATCTATTTTTTGTACTTTAATTGAGAAAAGAATTGAAGTTTTCGTGGATAATTTTTAATTTTTGGAACCACTTTTTATTCATGTTTAGATCATTTAGCCAAGGTTCTAAAATGCTGTGAAGAAATAAATTTAATTCTCAATTGGAAAAAATGTCAATTTATGGTCGAAGAAGGAATTGTGTTAGGACATAATATTTTTTAAAATGACATGGAAGTAGATCCAGTAAAAATCAAGTTATTATTGGATTACCACCACCTCCTCCATTAGTGATAGAGTTAGAAGTTTTCTAGGACATGTCGGGTTCTATAGGCAGTATATTAAAGACTTTTCAATAATTATCAAACCTCTATGTCATCTTTTATAAAAAGACATGAATTTTGATTTTAATGAGGAATGTCTAAATGCCTTCAATTTATTAATTAAAAATTTAATCACTGCACCTATTATAGTTTCACCTGATTGGGAAAAATCAATTGATTTAATGTGTGATGCAAGTGATTATGTTATTGGGGCAGCATTATGGAAAAATATGATAGGATCTTTAAAGTTATATATTATGCAAATAAAACCCTTAATAAAGCTCAAATTAATTATACCACTACTAAAAAGGAATTATTGTCAATATTGTATGCTTTGGATAGATTTAAAACTTATCTTATTGGGGTGAAATGTATTGTGCATACTAATCATTTTGCCATAAAATATTTGATGCTAAAAAAGGATGTGAAACCACGACTACTTAGATGGGTTCTTCTGATGCAGGAGTTTGATTTTTTAAAGTAGTAGATAGGAAGGGTATTGATAATCAAATCACTGATCATTTATTGAGGCTAGAATAAAAAAATTATGGTGATAATTATATTGACATAAATGAAATTTTTCCTAATGTTTTACTCTATTTTAGAGTGGTGTATTCCCTGATTTAGTTAACTACATAGTTAGTAATACTTTACCCTATGGATTAGAAAGCCATCAAAAGAAAAAGTTCATTAACGATGCAAGATTTTACTTTTGGGAAGACCGTTATTTATATAAAAAAAATGTAAAGATTTAGTCATCCAAAGATGTGTGCCTTTTGAAGAAACCAATTAATTTATTAAGAAATGCCATGAATATGATTTTTAGGGGCATTTTGGACTGGATAAAACTGCATTTAAAATTTTACAATCAGAATTTTATTGGCCTAGTTTATTTAGGGATGTTAATTCTTACATAAAATCCTGAGATGGATGTCAAAGAGTACACAATATTTCTAAGAGAAATGAAATGCCCTTAAATTTTACCTTGGAAGTTGAAATTTTTAATGTATGGTTTGAATTTTATAGTACAGTTTATACCATCTTTCATAAATGTTTATATTTTAATTGCTATGGATTATGTTTCAAAATAGTTTGAAGTTGTTGCTTTACCCCATTGTGATGTTAAAAGTGTTGTAAATTTTTTAAAGAAAAATATTATTACTAGATTTGGAATGTTAAGTGTGATCATTATAGATATGGGAAGTCATTTTAAGAACTATAAAATTGAAACATTTATGAGAAAAATATGGAATTAAACATCAATTTATCACAGCATATCACCCTCAAACCAGTGGCTTAATAGAAGTATCCAATCGTGAAATTAAAATCATTTTGAAAAAGATTGTAAATCCTAATTAGAAAGATCGGTCTGCTAGACTTGATTCCCTACATTATTGACCAATAGGACTGCTTACAAAACTCCTATAGAAGTGTCATCATATAGGCTCATATTTGAGAGGTGTTGTCACTTGCCAGTTGAATTAGAACATAAAGCTTTTTAAGCGATAAAGGAATTTAATTATAGCATGAAATATGCTGGTGAGAAATGAATATTGCAGTTAAATGAGCTCAAGGAAATTAGAAATAAATCTTATGTGAATGCGAGAATTTATAAAGAAAAGATGAAAATTTAGCATGATTGGAAGATTTTAAGAAAAAATTTTGAGCTTGGACAAGAGATTTTAATATACAATACTCGATTGAAACTATATCCTGGAAAAACTAAAGTCCACGTAGTTAGAGTCATTTAATGTGATGAAAGTTTAACCTTATGGTGTTGTGGATACTAAAGATATGAAAACTAAATCAATAATTAAAATAAATAGAAATCAACTAAAACCTTACATTTATGGCAATAAGTCTTTGTATGAAGAGATTCTGGTGTTAGGTTAGTCAGAGTAAAACATTGGAGACATCGGGCTAACGATGTTAAACCAAGCATTTTGTGAGAGAGAACCCATAGTTATCTATGTAGATTGCTTTATGATTTTTTTTACTATATGATGTAGTAATGAGACTTACTAAATGTAAAGAGGGAAAAAAATACTAATTTGATGATGAGAACAAGATCGAGACATGAAAAAATTATCGCAAGGCAAAATGGTGCTTAGTTAGACAATGGTGCCTAAGCTCCAGCATCCAGTAAGACTGGCGCCTACACGCCAGAATCACGTGCCTATGCACTAGAATCCAGTGCCTAAGAGATACTATTATAGGACATGGGTAAAACATCCCTCAGCGGTTTTAACCCACTTTTTTCCATTAGAACTCCCTAATCCCATGCATAGAAGTTAGAACTTCCATTGTTGGCCTGAGATAAGAAGCTTTAGAAAGGAATTAAGTGTTTATATGATTTTCCTTGTCTAAATGGAGAGTAAAAGTAATGGTGATGCACATGAGAAGATATTGGCGCATAAGGATGCCCAACCTTGCTTTAATGGCTTCCTAGCACTGAGTTTGGAGAGGATCATTGAAAAATTAATGAAGAGCAAAGGGGGGTTGTCAATTTTACAAACAATTTGAGCGACATGTCTCACCAGTACAAGCATTTAGAGTGGCAGATGAAACTCCAATTCAACCACATGGCTTGTAACTAAGGCTATCAAGTAAGTATGTATCACAATAACAAGTAGATCAATGAGAAAACTGCTGCAGAATTTCCTCGTGCTCCTTTCTACCACCCGTATGATTGCAACTTTCTATCAATCAAAAAGGTGAAAGATAATGGTGCCAAAAATTACTGATCATCGAAAGGATTAAAAGTGTTAGATGTTTTTTATTAAAATTATTGTTTGGACTTTAGTAGTGGGTGTGTTAAGTTCTACGAGATTTGGTATCTATATTAGTGTTGGTTTGATCTCTTATATTGCTTTATTGTGTTCATTGTATTAAAACTCATTTGTTATTAATGAAAATGTTTTAAGTTTGTGAAATTTTTTTTGTTTTAGAATGTTGCAATGAAAGGAAGTTTGGAAGTTATGATTGAGAGAAAGGAAGTTGGAAGATGTTGGAAAGATAATTGATTAATGGAATGATGTTAAATTGAAGTAATTTTGGTTTGGAGGCCATAGGATTGTTGTGCCGCACTTAAAAAGAAAACCCTAAAAAATTCAAGCCTAACATTTAGGCACCATAATTGGTGCCTAAGCAATAGAAATTTGCACTGCAGGGCACCTAGGCACCAAAACCATTGTCAAGGTGCCAAACAGGCTGAACTAGCTGAAAGGGGAAAAAGTCACGATTTAAACTAGACCATCATAATTTTCACCTTCCACTGTCATCTTCTTCTATTTCATGAAAGATACTCCTAGGCCTCTCCATAGCTCGTGATTCTTCAAGTTTTAGAGCCTTAAAACACCTGATTTCATCTTCTTGAGGTTACATATACTTTTGACCTAAAAATTTTGTTGTTTCACCATGGACATATTCCAAATTAAGTGGACGCTAGAAATTGAAAAATTATGAAATTTTTAGTTATAAATCCATGGATTAAAGCTACATTTGCATGGAAACTACTTTAGGAGCCTTTAGAACTAATATATGTAATTTATTTTGAATTTTTCTAGATTTTTGGTATGGCTCCTAAAACTAAAAGAGGAAATGGGAAAGAAATTTTGGACAACACAAAGTTTGTGAATCGTAAAGCACAAGAAAAATATAATGATTTTATATTGTTGAGGAAGTTTATTGCGGAGGGAAGCTTTTTGAGTCTTTGTGGGATGGTAGAAAATATGATGCTGCTGGACACTGGGAGGTTTTTTGCTACTTCACTGTCGTAGTAGTTATTTTGGTGGTGAGGCAATTTTATGTGAATCTACCTGAAGCTCCAGATGATGAGGTATTTGTTAGCGGAAGAGAAGTTAAGTTAACTCCTGAGAGGATCAATGTGTTATATGGTTTACCTCCTTCTTTTAGATTGTTACTATTTAGGGTTTGAACCTTCTGAGCCTGAGATAGATGAGATTATTACCTACCTTACTGATTGGCTTGCATTTTAGAAGATCAAGACATAAGGTAAACTTTTCTTCTTCTACACTTAATGTCTCATCAAATGTATGACACTACTTGATTTCTTCTCGACTGCTTCCATCGAACCATTTGAGCGAGGTGACTCTTGAGAGAGTGATCCAAGTTTTTTGTTGCGATAGATTGTGTTAAATTTAATTAAATATAATCAATTAACATTCAGATTCTATGCAATTATGCGTATCGTTATCAAGTAATAATGGACTTTCTATTTAAGCCCTAAATATTTATCCTATCGGGAAGTTTAAATTGGAAATGAAAAATTTGCTAGGAAATTCATAGAAAGTAAATTGAAATCACTGTCACTAATTTCAATTGTTGAGAAGTAATCAAAATTAAATTTCTAAACTATTATCAGATCAAATATACTAATTTCCATTGTTGAGATGTAATCAAAATTAAATTTCTAAACTATTATCAGATCAAATATGCAAAATTTTAGTAAATACTAATCTATTAACTATGTTTATGTAACGGAAATTCTTATGTGAAAAAGCATCATTCCAAGTATAATGAGGCTATGGTAAAATGAGATGAGATAAATGTTCATAATATGCATTGTGCTAAATATGAGAAATTTTAATTTTCTACCCTAATACAGTGCATAGAAAATCATTGGCTAATCTCATTGTTTAGTCCCTAAATCCGTGGCTAGGCTAGGAGGATACCAGCTCCCACTCCAAAGCTCCCACTTCCCTTCACCTGAAAGCTAGCTCTCGCTTCAGTTTTTAAACACTAAGACTGAATTGAAGATTTTAGTGTATCACCCTAAAGGTTCTCCAATTCTACACCCAACAAAGAATATTTCCCTATTTATTTGCACCTAATTCCATAAACGATGTTATCCTTCATGGAATCAAATGTGATCCTTACTTTGTTGTAGAACTCATACTCCATTTCCCGGATCATATGTTTCATAACATATTTTAACAATTCAATTGGCCAAATCGAAAAGTAAATATACTTTGAAGTTGAAAAATCATCACAATTTATTTTACATTTTAATATTGGCACATCCATATTATCTCTTCATTTGACCATATCTCAGAGTAGGGAGAAAGATAGAAGGGACTACTCAGACTTCATGAGAAAGAAGTAATAATACACAAATTTCATATATAAAAGAAAGTTCATACAACACTGATAAACAAAAAATATGTATCTAAAAACTCTTTCTCAAAGCAAATCTTTTGTAACCTTTCCTTAAAAATGTAGGAAGAAGATATCTCTCCCTTTTCTCCTTCACCAATACTCTTACAGAAAGTTTCACACTAAATCTCACCACAAATTCTTTAAATTATGAAAAAAAATCACTAATTGACTTCAATATGGAAGTGGAGCGGAATGATGTGGTGCAAAAAATGAAAGTAAAGGAGTGAAAAACATAGAGGAGCAATTTTTCTGATGAAATTTGGCCCCAAATAGAGCCCAAGGTCAGTTCTCCAAGACGTGCCTCTTAAAACTCTTCAAAAAATAATCCAAATACATCAAACCTTCTAGAAACGAGGTCTGCACCACCTTTGGCGCCACCGACGCTGAGTAAAAAATCTTTGTGTTAATTTGTTATGTGCTGCCGGCGCTGCCAGTGCTGAGCATTTCTTCAAGAACATCATTTTGACTAAAAATTTCATCTGTTTTGCTTTCTTTTTACTTTAAGCCCTAAAAATCAACAACCTATAATAAAACATCAAAATACCTTCCATTAAAGTGCAATGTCATCAAAGGTAGGTATAAAATATGGGTCAAAAAATGCATACATTTTTTGTATATCAAAATCCCCCAAACTTACATGTTACTTGTCCTCAAGTAACTCCTTTACTACATAAAAAAAAATGACTTATGATAAAGACCTTAACTTTTAGACTTCAATATTTTAGTTTTCCAAATATAATAGTATAACTTAAGAAAAATTCAAAACAACTCCAGATACTAAAGGTGTAAAGATATTCAAGATACTAAAGGTGTAAAGATATTCAATAATTAAGTTTAAGGTTTCTAATCCTCTATTACCTTCATGAAAAATTGCAATTTATTATATTAAAGTCACTTAGCAAATTCATATGAAATAGAACTTCATAAAATTTTATTAATAATTAAGTTAACATTTAAATAAAAAGTTTAGAAAATGTGTTTAAGTCTTTTTCCTTAAGCTGATTCAAGTGAAACCAATTTTTAATTAGACATCTCCTCAAGCTTCTCCCCATATATTATTTTTTTTTCTTTTTCTTTTCCTTTCAAGATCATTTTTAATCCCGTTTTTCTTTTTTTTCATTATTTTCTTCTCTTTTTTTTTATATGTCAGGATTACTATGTCTGGATAGTTTTGAACTTCACTATCTTCTTCTTAAAGTTAAAACTTTTTACATTTCTTCACTTAAAATATTTATATTAACTTAAAGATTTCATAAAGTTTAATTCTTTTCCTTTTACATGAATATTTTAAGATTTTTAATACTTCAAAAATACAAATTTCCTTTACTAAAAATAGAAAAATATAGTCTTATTCTTTTACCAAATATCTTAGCCCGTAGAATTAACATTTATTATTGAAAATTTTTACTTAAATTTACTATATATTTAAAAACATAATCACAGTTATCCAAAGTTAACCTCTAATACCAAAGGTCGTATTAAATTTAAAATTTTGAAAATGTAATTAAGTGAGGACAAATCAAGTTAAGTTCCTTCTCTCTTTCTAAAAATGATTTTTCTTCTTCTCCCCCCAAACTTAAATTTTTAAAAGATTTTTACATGAAGAGCTTTAAAAATGAAGGGTAAAAGAAAGCATTAAATGCCTAAAAAAATTTATACCTGTTGGAGATTTTGATTTTTGAACATAAATTTTAAAAATACTGCAGGTACTAAAATGAAAACTACAAGGCTAAAAACATTAAATTGCACATAATACATATAAAATTTGCTGAGAAAGAGCTAATCAAAGAACATAACAAAGTGCTGAAAAAATTAACAGAACTAAACTAAGTTTTAAAAATAAAAATAGTCTTCAACATTACAGTTTCACATAACATAACAAACAAAGTCTAAGCAATATCACAACACAAACAATACAATCACACAGTACAAACACAAACAAACAAAACAATCACTAGTCATCATCTTCCTCATCATCGATATCTAACTTCTTCTGCTGATATGGAGTATAAGCAGGGTGAATAGGGAACTGAACTGTATGATCACCCCTCAGGTATCTCACTAAAGCATCATCATAAACATCATCATACTCAAATTTCTGGCAAATCAGATCATCAGTGTGAGCATTTCTGACCTTTATATTCTGCATCCTATGATCCATCCTCAAAATATCTCCCTGTTGAATTATCATCTGGTCCAAAAGTTCTCTAATGCTTGGGTCATTAGAAGTAGGTCCATGAGAGGTAGAATGAATATCCTTAGAAGTAGAAGGAATATCTCTAGCCTTACTGCCAGATCTCCAATCAACATGAGAGTCATATGTCTTGATGTTAGCAGACCCAATAGGTCTCTGATGCTCAATCCTCTCCTCATCAGGTCTAAAATCAACTCATGCCTGCTCACAAAGTGTATAAATAAGAGCAGGGTGTGATAATCCACCAGAAGTCTCTCCCAGAGCAATAGATTGAGTGTTCATATTAATAATATAGCCCACATGTATGTCCATAACTTGCTGAATACAATAGTTCAGGATGGCTCTATCCTTGGTCACTTCACTATGATGATTCATTGCAATCATCCTCCCAGAAATAAAATAGTGTCAAGCTTTAGATACTACATTTAAACTAGTATGGGGAAAGTTAACTTTAACTCCATTTTTTATTTTCCAAGCCCTTTTTTCATTAGTCTAAAAAGAAATGACTTCATCTAAAGCCTGATCTGTAATAGAAAAATAATGATACCGGCATCTATACACATCTTCTACAGAATAAAACTCATTTATTTTCTTTGGAGTAAATTCTACCTTTTTTCCATGAACAAATACATACTCATCAGAAGGGTTGGCATAAAATTCCATTATAATCCCAGCTATCGCATCAGCAGTAAAATAACAAAAGTTTTCACATTGCCGAGCAATAATCAAACATTCAACTTCTCCTCCTAAATTTTTAAAACCTCAATCCTGAATTACTTTCTTATTTCAAAAATGCTATGAAATCGAGCACTGACTCTAAAACTAGCAAATCTCTGCACGTCATATTCTACTTTCCTTTTGCTCGATCTAGGTGTCATATGAAATCTAGAAAATTTTGAAAAATCTAAATAAATTCTAAAATTCCAAAAAAAGTAAAACATTTTAAACTTCAAATCACTATATAAGAGCTCATCACCAAAGGATTTTCTCAAACACTTCTCAAAAAATTTTCCATATTTTCGGATCCATGCAATGTGAGATAAATCCTTGGTGAAAATCAAAAATTTTTTGTTCAAACGGTAGCTCTTACCTAGAGAAGATGAAATCTGAAATCTTTTAGCCTCTAAATCGCCTCAAATCTGACCACAATCAAGCCCTAGCCGCCTAAACCGAAGGTTGAGGATGACTTAAGCATAAAAATGATGGCCATAGTAAAAATTGTCAATTTTTAGGGGTTAAAATCTGTTGTTGGGTCGAGGGCGTCGTCGGCGCTGAAGGCTCGAAAATTTCATATTTTAATTTTTTTAAATATTAAACTTCCTATTGACTTACTCCAAAATTTTTAATACTTTAAACACAATTTTTTATCTAACAATAATTCACAAAACCAAACATTTCGCCAACACAAATTTTCACAAATAACAACAAACTAACTTTTATATATGAAAGTACACTTTTTACAAACACAATTTTTAAATTACACAATCACACATATTAAACAAACTAATTATTAAATAGCATCAAAATCAAACCACAACACTGAATGTTATCTCAAATACATACGCACAATCAAAGTTCAGAATTCTAAAGCAAAAAAAAAAACAAACAAAGTTTTTAAATCCACACAATTACACTAAATATATATAATGTTCTAAAATAGATAGAGAGTTTAAATTTTTCAATTATTACGCCTCTTATTTAGTGCTTTATCCTCCTCTGATCTCTCCCATAGATTGGTAATGAACATATAAGTTGTAGAAGGATCGGTGCCGGAATTGATCTGTCGAATTTTCTTCGATCCACCCTTTTTCCTTAAACATCTGAACTAATCCTGCTTCAAAAGTTCCAGTGTGATCAAAATTTTCTTTCATTCTCTAATCTAGGTGATCAAAAAGGTATTTAAGATCTCCTACTGCATTAATAATATTCTAAAGTTCCCTTTCAACTTTCTTCAATTTTTTTTCAAAGCAAGCAAACTTCCAACTGTTGGTGGTATTAATGGAGTTAAAGTATGTGAAGATTGATTTATGATGGCTTCCAATACTTCATTTCCATTTCCACAATAATTCTCATTTATAGGACTCATGGGCTCCCAAGGTAATAAAGTATTTTCCCAACTTTCATATGGAACTTGGGCTTGACTACAAATCAAAAAGATGGTAGATGGATGCCCAAGTCCATAAATTGGTTCATTAGTAAGGATACCCATAATAGATTTAAATATAATAGACCCTATATCAATGGGTTTTTTCATTTGAATGCAGTAATTTAAAATAGCACATTCTTTGGTAACTCTACTAATTTTCATACTAGGGAGTAATTTTGCAGCAAAAAAGAAATGCCATTGCTTCGAAATTGGATTAAGTAATGAAGTGGAGAAACTAACATATCTTTCATCTCATATCTCCCACATATGAATTTCATCCGTCAGAAGATTATACACATCTTGCATCAAATCTCGTATAGGAATGAAGTTTGTATAATGACAGATTGGAATGTTGTATTTCATATATAATTCATTAATCCTTGCAGGAGTAAATGGTACAACCTTACCTCGTACGAAGGCAACACCTTGAGTAATTCCATGTAAATTTGCATAAAACTCTTTCAACATAGGTACGACAACAGCAGATAGGGTTGTAAACGAACAGAACATGAACGAACAGTGCTCGTGTTCATGTTCGGTTCGTTTAAAATATAGTTAGTTTTAAATAGGCTCGTGTTAGAAATTGTTCGTGGAAGGTATGTTCGTGTTCGGTTTGATTTGTTAAAAATTAGTTTGAATTGTTCAAATTGTTTGAATCATTCGAATATGTTTGAAATGTTTGAAATGTTTGAAATGTTCGAATTATTCGAAACGTTCAAAATTTTTTTATTTTTTTATATTTTTGGAATTGTTAAATAGACAAAAAATTAAAAATTAATTCTCACACCACATCAAAAATGCCACCATTTTAACTTTTAAAAATTGGAATAACACTAAATAAAACATATAAGAATTATTAATATTTCTCAAATTACCAAAAATAACAAATTAAAAACTTCAACAAAAACATCTCTTCATCATTAATCAAACAAATAATATTTTACATAAAAAGATAATGTTCAAATTGTAAATTCAGTTCAATTCTCAAAGCTCTGCGAATTTGAAATCAAATTTCAAATTCTAATTTAAGCCTGCATTCACTTCCCTCAATCTTCTATACATGAGAAGGAAGGCTCAAATGACATCCTCAGGATTAATTCATGGAGCTCAGCCATGAATCTGTGCTTGCCCAAAAGCTCTATTCGTAAGAAAATGAACAAATAAACTTCAAGTTCAGGCAATTGTAAATGTGTAATACATATAAAAGTATGTTACGACCTTACGGGTAAAGAGAAGCCTCTTTTACAATTTCTTTCCAAAACTTCATCAAGCCTACAATTGAAGTACCCAGCTCGGCAAGTATCTAAAGCAAATAAATATTCCAGTTAAGAGACAATAGAAATAAATCCAAACCATCAAATAAAACCAACATTAATACTTCCCTGCCAAACTGCAAAATGCATAAGCTATTTCCTACACCATAATTAAAGGCATTAATATTGCACCCAAATAGATTATCAAAGCAATCAAATGAACCTTAGCAGTTGCAGAACTACAAGTTTAGCTATGAATGTCATTTTCCATTGAACTGTTAGCAAAATTGACATGAGGACTTATCTTTATTGCACCACAATACATATACAAGTATGTTACGGCCTTACGGGTAAAGAGAAGTCTCTTTTATAATTTCATTCCAAAACCTCATCAAGCCTGCAATTGAAGTGTCCAGCTCGGCAAGTATCTAAAGCAAATAAATATTCCAGTTAAGAGACAACAGAAACAAATCCAAACCATCAAATAAAACCAACATTAATGCTTCCCTGCCAAACTGCAATATGCATAAGCTATTTCCTGCACCATAATTAACGACATTAATATTGCACCCAAATAGATTATCAAAGTAGTTATTCTATGGAATAAAAGATAAGCAATAGATAACTGAGCCATGCTTGTGGCATGTTTGTATATTCTACCACATCCTTAGCGTTTTAGAAACAATTAACTAGTAAACTAACATTCCAGCAAGTCAACATGCCAAGATCAGAATGCTGAGATGGAGAAATAATTTTGTTTGGCAAAAGTCTTGAGATATGATCATTTACATCAACAACATATATAATGTCACGTTCATCAGTTACAGCTAATGGAAAAGAATATGGAGCCACCATTAAGCTTTGCAAAATTCTCAAGCTTTCACTTTCTACACTATTTGTTTCTGAAGCTTCCAACTGGCTTAACTGTACTATTATTAGCACAACAAATTCAGATTAAACCTCAAGTGCTAAGACAAACAAGTAAGCTTTTCAAAGTTTATAAAAAGGAGCATTTACGTACCACACAAATCTGATGCAAATGTCAAACTTTAGGTTATATATTTACATGCCACATTATCTATGCAAAAATAGGTGTATTTCATTTTCTAAAACTTAAAATAACTAATATCTTAACATGTAAATACATAGGAATTGGGTGATACATACGTAATTGCTCCAACAAGAAAACCAAAATATAAAATAAGTAGTATGAATGAATCATGGATACTTAGAGCTGTCAACACACTTTCTCCCAAATGTCCTCCATTCTTTTATATCTAAAATAAAGAATACATTCAAACACCAATTTAGTTGCAAACATCAAAAATGATCTCACACCCATATTCAATCCATACTCACGGTAAACTTTGATTCAATTTCATTTTCTTATCATAAATATCTTTTGGTGTAAACTCAAATTCAGATTGAACTACAAATATAGCTCTCTAATGCAGAAGTGGCTGAGAAAACTTGCTTAAGCTTGAATCTGTTTACCCTGAACTCCACAGAACTACAAATATTTCTAATGCAAAGTTCTGCAAACACCCTACAGATACATAAGAACTGCAAGACCACAAAAACTATAAAATCAGACTTTTGAAAAAGCATATTTCTACAGGTGAGGTAGATCTGTGAGCACAGAAAGGAAGTAGAATCAGATTTCTACATGGAAATCTAAAGCCTGAGCATTGTCAAACAATGTTCTATAGAACAAGAAAGTAATGCAGAAATTGAGCTATTACCAAATACAATTTGAAGCAGGATAATGCAGAACCTGAAAAGCATGAATTCTCAAAGGTATTCCAGAAATTGAACTATTCCCAAAGGCAACTTTACGGTAATGCAAAAATTGAGCTATTCCCAAAGGCAACTTTACGGTTAAATTGAAGTTTATAGTTGCTATCATTGTCTACATTATAGCACAAAATAGCTCATGTTATTGAACTATTCCCAAAGGCTTTAGACTTGAAAATGGAAAATAAAGTAGTCTCACCCTATAAGAAAACAGTAATGTTCCACCAAAATATGGATTTACAGAAACAAAATATAACAAAGTAGAAGTTTGAAAAGATCATTAGTAGAGCATTAACAGCAAATCTGGGAGATAAATCTCCCTAAAAAGAAAATCTGATTCATCATCCCGCATTCTTATGCACTTACATATATACCACAGAATTCTTTATGTACCACTGAATTCCTATGCATTTAAAATTCCCTGTTTCTCAAGCCATAATAGAAAGTTGGGGATACTTCAATGTATTCATCGTCCACCAATCGAGCACATCAAAATATCTCAAGCTCATGATAAATCTTAATTCAGAACAAAGAAAAATCTTTATCATCAATTTTTAGGAAAACTGCCATAGATTTACATGCTTAACATGAAAAAAGTAGTACCATGGATCCATATGCATTATGCATAATATAGAAAGAGAAGTACTGTGAATTGCTTCATCCCCCTATCAGCCAATAGAAGTTTTGGAGAATAAAAAGAATAAACTTTTATATGAACTGCATCATAAAGCAATGCAATTATTGTCACCAACTTGTAAAGAAAAAATCTCATTTGAAACCACAACATTATAAAGAATTGCAATCATTGCATGCCAATCTTTTTCATAAACCAATGCCCCTTTTCATAATTCAACGAAAGTCACCATTTGAAACCTACCAGCTCATATAAAAAATATCTCATCTGAAACCACGATAGAAGAAAGTGTTTCAACAACAAAAAACTTTACAACCATAACCACCATCCCTACTCATATGCCACATCGACCATTCCAATGCAAATACTCTCAAACCAATTAACTCAACTAGACAACCTCCCCACCATAGTTCTGCCCTTCCTACATATTTCTATGAATAATATAATTATATATGTTTGCTTTCATATGCAACATCATAAAACCCCTGCACCTTAAAGTTCATTCAACGAAGGTAAAAGAAGCTCAACATGCTCTTATATTGCAATATTACTGCACTAAAATCTATTACAGAGACATAAAAAAATAGCATTAAACCCATTTTTTTCTCACATAATCTAATTAATTACCAATCTATGACTAGCTTCTTATCAACCTTAATAAGTATGTGGTACCGTATGTAAATTTCCCAAATAAATATCATCTATTCACTAACAACTTGTTAGTAACAAGTTTTCATATTATCAATAATGAAGTACGATAAGGTCCATAACACATATGATGATAACCATAAGGCTTCTCTAAATTTTTTCATAGCCAATGCAAATCCAGGCCACATTGTTTGAAAGTAATGCTTCTATGCTCATAAGATGGATAAGATATCGTTCATAAGCAATGTTACATCCTACAATAACAAGTTGTAGTTAAGATTGGATGCACTTAATAAAGAAAAAGGAAAAAAATAATGCATATACTCAAGCGGTGCCATGATGCATGCTCATTCGTTGTACTAAATTCCCCATCACTTAGAAGTAAAAGCCATTTGTGGGAACATTGTTATAATAACAAAGAATTTGTAATGCTTTTTTTTGTATTAATAGAAATACAACAAAATAACCTTCATGGAAGTCTCTTCATATGCGGAGAAGCACAACAAGTTCTAGAAACAGAAAAACACACCATAAAAACACCCTAAAATTTACATGCCTTTCTTATGGATTACCCTAACAGCTTATAACAATCAAAGTTTATCATGATACCAAAAGATATCAAACTACCTTTCGAACAAATTTACATGGCCCATTCTTGCCCCTTCATTCAATCACAATCACATACCAATGAAAAACATAATGTCAAAATAATTAACATCAGTCATGTATCTGGATTTCACTCCGAAGATCTCAAATAGATGTATCGGGATTTCACTCCCAAGATCCCAAATAGAGCTCAGTGCTCACAAGAAAAAGTAGATCTACAGTCACTATGAAGATAAACATATCAGGATTTCACTCCCAAAAACTTCAAAACCTAGGTTTCACTCAAAAAAATTAAATAAACCTAAACAAATTTCTGAAAATTTAAGCTAAGAGGCAAACCTGAAGATAAATATGAAATATTAGAGAAAATATTCTCGAAGAAGACGACTCAATAGCCTTACAAGCAACCAAGTAAGAATATCGAGCAACCGAACACCGAAGCAAGAATACCGAGAAAGGTCAATCCAATGCCGACTCGCTGAGGAAAAATACACTTTATCAAAGAAAAATAGAAGTAGAGATTAGAGAATGAACACAAAAAATCAACCCTAACCTCTCATCAAGATAAAGGTTTTCGCGATTTTGAGACAAGAAGACGGAGGGTTCTCAACGAGAGAAGCTTTCGCTATTTTGATTGAAGGAGGAGGGTTCTCGCAATCAATGAGAGAAAGCTTTTCATGAACTTGAGAGAAGGAGCAGCCAAAACTAAGCTTTCAAGAAAGGGGAAAGAGCGGCGCGAGAGGGAAAGGGCAAACACGTTCGAGACTCGAGAGGTTAGAATTAGGGCTTTCGCGGTAATAAGACTTTTTATTTGTTTGATTGTTTGTATATATTAATATATATAAATAATATATATAATATATTATATTAATTATATACCTTATATTATATAAATATATAATATCTATATTACTAGTATAGTATATAAGTATATTATTATTAATAATTTATTGTACATTATAATTCATAAGATTTAATTTTTAAAATATGTCAACTTTTTTTAGTATATAATTATTTTTAAAATATGATAAATTTTTTATATATATTTATATTTTTTTTTTTATATTTCAAACAATAACGATTCAAACACGAACGAATGCATCACTGTTCGTGTTCGGTTTGTTTAACAAACCAAACGAAAAAAATTGTTCGTGTTCGTCTCGTTTGCTTATCGAATGAATCGAATACGAACACTTTGATGAATCGAACACGAACTGTTCGCAAACAACGAGCTTTTTTGACAGCCCTACCCATGGTAATAAAACTTTTTCCTAACTTTCATATGGCACTTGGGATTGACTTCAAATCAAAAAAATTGTTGAAGGATGCCCAAGTCCATAAATTGGCCCATTCATAATGATTCTCATCACAGATTTAAATAATTGAACCTATATCAACAGGTTTCTTTATTTGAATGCAGTAGTTTAAAATAACACTCTCCTTGGTGACTCTCTTGATCTTTATAGTAGGGAGTAATTTTGCACAAATAAAGAAAGGTCATTGTTTCGAAATTGGATTAAGTGATGAAGTAGGAAAACTAATATATCCTCCATCTCGTACTTCCTACATATCACTTTCATCCGTCAGAAAATTATAATTATCTTGCATCAAATCTCGCGTAGGAATAAAATTTGCATAATGAAAGATTGGAACAGTTTCTATCATATACAATTCATTAATCCTCCCAGGAGTAAATGGTACAGCCTTACCTCGAACAAAGACAACTCCATGGGTAATTCCATATAGATTTGCGTAGAACTCCTTCACTACATGTATAACAACCGCAGTGACAGTGTAACACAGAACTTCCCATCCCCTTTGCAGAATGATCTTGTTAACTGGAGCACTTGGATTGATCAATCCATGATTAACAAATCCTCTTTCCTTGATCAATCTCTTCTTCATAATAATTTTATCGTATAATCTCTGCACGTCAAAACTAATAAATTTACTCTTATTAAAAACTCCATACCTCGAATTATTTCTGGAATTGGAACCATGGAACCAAAAATAGGAAGTTTTTAGGCGTCCTAGAAAGTTTTTAGGACATTAATAACACCTCCCTGTGGTTATTATGGAGCAAAATCCCGTCAAAGTCCGCCAAAAGTCGCAGGAACCATCCAACCATCCTCGGTACTGCCAGCGCTCTTAAGGGGCACTGTCGCTGCTGAGATCAATTTCCTTGGGTGTCGTCGCCGCCCATTCTGGCCCCGTCGGCGCCAGTGGCCAATTTTTTGTGATTTTTTTTATTTTTTGTTCAATTAAATCTCAACTTTTCTTTCAATACCAATATTAGGCTTAATTTATAGTAAATGTAATTGTGTAAGATTATTATCTACTAATATATAAGACACTTAACAAACTAAATAGTAATACAAAATATGTAACTATGGGTTGCCTCCCATAAAACGCTTGGTTTAATGTCGTCATCCTGACATACCATTTGTTTAGTTGGGTTGACTTAACATTAAAACTTCTTTAAATTGAGGTATGTGTCCTTCATAATAATGTTTTAAATGATGTCTCAATCTTGTATTATATAATATAACTTCTTGTCCAAGTTCAAATTTCTTCTGAATAATCTTCCTATCGTGCCATATTTTTATTTTCTCTTTATAGATTTTTGCATTATCATATGCTTCATATCTAATCTCCTCAAGTTCATTGAGTTGCAATAATCTTTTCTCACCAGCATCTGTTAGATTAAAATTAAATTCCCTAATAGCACAAAATGCTCTATGCTCTAATTCTACAGTTAAGTGGCATGTTTTATCAAAGATCAATTTGTATGGAGACATTCCTATAGGAGTCTTATAAGCAGTTCTATATGCCCATAATGTTGTGTCAAGTCTAGCAGACCAATCCAATTTATAAGGATTTACAGCCTTTACTAAAATGTGTTTAATTTCTCGATTTGATATCTCTGTTAGACCACTGATCTAAGGATGAAAAGTAGTAGAGAATCTATGCATAATATCATATTTCTTAATTAATTTTTTTATTCTCTTATTCCTGAAATGTGATCCTCCATCAGTAATAATTATTCTTGGCATTCCATATCTTGTAAGAATATTCTTAATTAAAAATTTAGAAACACTCTGAGCATCACATCTAGGTACAACAATAGCTTTAATTAATTTAGACATATTATCAACAACAAGTAATATATATAAGTTTCCAAATGAAGGCATAAATGGTCCCATAAAATCTAGCAATAGCTTCAATCCATTTGGACATTTAATCAACAACAAGTAATATATATAAATTTTCAAATGAAGGCATAAATGGTCCCATAAAATCTAATCCCTAACATAAAAATTTTTTCAACTTCTAATATGTAATTTAGAGGCATTTAATTTCTTCTAAATATATTTTCTACGCGTTGACATCTATTGCACATTTTAATATATTCATTAACATCTTTAAAAATAGTAGGCCAATAAAATCCAGCTTGTAAAATCTTATATGTAGTTATATTTGTTCTGAAATATCCTCCAAATTCAGAATCATGGCATCTTTTAATTATCTATTGAGTTTCTTCATAAGGCACACATCTTCTAATAATTAGATCTTTACATTATTTATACGCATATGGGTCATCCCAAAAATAGTCTTTTAAATCATATATAAACTTCTTTAATTGTGTAATTTTTATATCAGGTGGTAGAATATCACTTACAATATAATTCACTATATCAGCATACCACGATACATCCATTTCATCAATACTATATAATTGTTCATCAGGGAAATTCTCTAAAATTTCATTTGCAAAATTAGTTAATATTTCTATTTCTATTCTAGACAAATGTTCATCTATTTGATTATCATTTTTCTTTTTATCTACCACGGTAAAATCAAACTCTTGCAATAGAAGTATCCATCTAATTAATCTTGTCTTTCTATCAATCACAGTAAAATCAAACCCTTGCAATAAAAGTATCCATCTAATTAATCTTGAGTTAGCATCCTTCTTTTGCATTAAATATTTAATAGCAGAATGATCGGCATGCAATATGCATTTAGTTCCAATTAAATAAGGTATAATTTTATCAAAGGCATAAACAATAGTTAATAACTCTCTTTCTGTAGTAGTATAATTAATTTGAGCCTCATTTAGAGTCTTGCTAGCATAATATATAACCTTAAAACTTTATCGTGCCTTTGTCCTTGTACAGCCCCAATAGCATAATTACTAGCATCACACATTATTTCAAATGGTTTTTCCCAGTTAGGTGGTACTATAATAGGTGCAGTGACTAACTTTTTCTTCAATAATTCAAATGCTTTTTCATTAAAATCAAATGTCGTACCTTTTTCAAAAAGTTGGCATAAAGGCTTAGGTATTTTTGAAAAAAATTTTATGTGCGCCTGTAAAATCTAGCATGTCTTAGAAAACTTCTCACCCCTTTAACACTAGTAGGTGGTGGTAATTTTTCTATAACATGGATTTTAGTAGGATCTACTTCCATCCCTTTTTTAGAAATTTTATGCCCAAGTACAATACCTCCTGCAATCATAAATTGACATTTTTCCCAATTTAATACTAAATTGACTTTTTCACATACTTATAAAAATTTTTCTAAATTATTAAGGCATAATTCAAACAAAGTTCCAAATACAAAAAAATTGTCCATAAACACTTCCTTTCCATGTTCTAAAAAATTACTAAAAATTGACATCATACATCTTTGAAATGTTGCAAGTGTATTGCATAGTCTAAATGACATTCTACAAAAAGCAAATTTTCCTTGTAAATGTTGTTTTCTCTTGATCTTCTGGAGCAATTGGAATTTGGTGATAACCGGTATATCCATCTAAAAAATAATAATACTTATTTCCTGCCAATCTATCCAACATTTGGTCTAGAAAGGGTAAGGGAAAGTGATTTTTTTTGGTGGTCATATTTAATTTTCTATAGTCAATGTAAATTTGCCAACCAGTTACTTGTCTTATTGGTATTAATTCATTTTTCTCATTTTCCTCAAAAGTCAGTCCTCCTTTCTTTGGAACATAGTGATTTGGGCTTACCCAAACATTATCTAAAATAGGATATATAATTCCAGCATATAACAATTTTAAAATCTCTTTTTTAACAACTTCTTTCATTATCGGGTTTAATCTTCTATGAGGATCAGTATTATGTTCATATTGTTCATCTAATAAAATTCTGTGCATACAAATTGAAGGACTAATTCCTTTAATATCTATTAAAGTCCATCCAAAAGCCTTTTTATACTTTTTAAATATATCTATTAACTTTTCTTCCTGAATTTCAGTTAACTCAGGAGATATAATAACAGGTAATTGACCGACTTTTTGTAAATCGACAAATACAAGTATTTGATGGTGCTACTAGAAGAATTAATTTTCAGCAACGACGTCCAAAGACTTGATCGTGACTTTATAGATGTGTCTGATTTGATTAAGATGTATAAATATAATATCCAATAATGTTAAAGTCGAATTTGTCAACGCAAGTAAACGTATCGCTCAAGTAATATAGGGCTCTAATGGAGTCCTAGATATCGATCCCATAGGGAGTAGTTTAGAATTACGGACTAAGACCTTAGAAAAGCAAGACTTTAATTACAACAAACGACGTTCAATTTGCTTATCTATCACTAATATGCAATTGAAATAAATAGATAAGTTTAATAATTAATAAACAACTAATGATATAAAGTAGGGTTTAATTGTGATATTCAATATATAAGAAAGCATCCTTCTCCTTGTCAAGAAATTATAGTGAAATGATCTAATGTGAGTTCAATACGAAAAAACATCATTCTCCTTGTCAAGAAATTATAGCTAATGAGGTTTTTAATGTGATATTCAATATATAAGAAAGCATCTTTCTCCTTGTCAAGAAATTATAGTGAAGTTCAAATGTGATATTCAATATATAAGAAAACATCATTCTCCTTGTCAAGAAATTATAGTGAATGGAGGTTTAATTTGTGATATTCAATATCTAAGAAAGCATCCTTCTCCTTGTCAAGAAATTATATTGAATGGATAAAGTGAATTAGTTTAATTTATATTGTGCCACATAGGAGCATGCATATTCTTTACCCTTTGGTCCACGCATAAAGAATATTGACTAATCCAATGCTTGGTTACTGATTCTGCGGCTAGGCTGGGAGGATACCGGCTCTCACTTTGGAGCTNACTCGAGACAAGGAGAAAGAGAAAACTACTCAGAACTCATGTACAAAACACAACAAAACTCGGAATTCATATAAAAAATCAAAGTCAAACAAACTACAACATGTAAATAACTTATCTCTAAATTCTCCCCAAGAACACTCCTCGAAGTTTCTCTGAAACTCTTCCTTTCTTTATAGCACACAGAATTCATCTTGGAAGAAGCAAGGAGGAAGAAATCTTTCACTTTCCCTCCACTCTTACAATTTCTCGAAGAAATCCTCACAATTGTTACACACTAATGGAACTTCTCTAACCTTTAGGGCCTTTCTAACATCGAGGACCTCCATAGCCTTCTAATTTTCAGCCAAAATGTTCTTTTAAAGTTGTGGATGAGCTTTCCCAAGAGTTACCTAAGCATCCCTTCCAAATTTGGCCTTATCCAAAGCTTGAGTGGGCATAACCGCCAATCTCTTCATCGACGGCCTCGAGGGCGCCATTGGCGGGATTCTGAAGAATTGTGTCCTATAGTCTCGGGAAAAACTCGCCGTCGGTGGGGTCAATGGCGTTGTCGGCGGCCTAGTTCAAATCTTCACATTTTGGTCCTTTTTGCTCCAAATTTGCTCCTTTTTGCATCTTTTTGCTCCAATTTCCCTAATTCATCATTCGTGCAACAAGACATCAAAAATACCTTTCTTTAAAGTGAAATATCATTAAAAACAGTATAAAATAGGTATGAAAATCTCAACATATTTTCTTTTGGTCAAAATCCCCCAACAAAAAAAGTATAAAATAGGTATGAAAATCTCAACATATTTTTCTTTGGTCAAAATCCCCCAAACTTAACTATTACTTGTCCTCAAGTAATTTTAGTTCTACATAAAAGTTATGATCTATTGTAATAAAGTTTTAATTCAAAAATACTATAAGTTTGATTTAAGATATATAAAAGTTATGATCTATTGTAGTAAAGTTTTAATTCAGAAATACTATAAGTTTGATTATTTGGTCAAAATCCCCAAAACTTAACTATTACTTGTCCTCAAGTAATTTTAGTACTATATAAAACTTTGGTTAAAATCCCCCAAACTTAACTATTACTTGTCTCAAGTAATTTTAGTACTACATAAAAGTATATGATCTACTGCAGTAAAGTTTTAATTCAGAAATATGATAAGTTTGACTTAAATAAATATCATAGTGAGATTTTCAAAAAAAATTCAAGTAATTGAATTAATTCTGTAGCTACCAGATTATCTAGTCATCAAGTTTAAGAGGTATTCTTTTATTTATTTCAAGAATGACTATATGTTGCAATATTAAGTCACTTAGAATATCCAAAAGATAGGAACTTCAGGGTAAAAGATGTGATTCCGTAAATATAAGTTCAGAAATGTATTTAAGTTTTCCCTTTAGGTAGGTCAAGTGAAGCCAATTTTTGATTAGGCATATCCTCAAGCTTCTCCTCACTTCCATAATTTTTCTTTCTTTTTTATTTTTTTTTCATTTGGATTGCTTTTAATCCTATAAATGTTTTTCTTTTCTTTTCAGGGATTGTTTTCAATCATTTCTTTTTACTTTTTCAAGTGAGGATTACTATATCTGGATAGCCTTTAATGATTTTGAACTTCACTTTTCTTTCCCTAAATTTGAAACTCAAAGAATTTCTTTACCTTATAAATATTTCATAGTTTTTACATCATTGAGCCCCAATCTTTTCTTCTCAAATGAATTTCCAGATTCTTAATACTTCAGAATATAGTTTCCTTTACTTTAAAAAGTTAACTATATCTTATTCTCTTATACTAAATCTCTTAAGTTACAAAAATTAATTTTCATTACAAAAATATTTTCTTAAATATACTATAATATTTAAATAGTAACAAAAATATAGTTACCTGAATTAAATTCAAAACATGAAATCATATAAATAATTTTTGAAAATATTGAAATAGAGGACATCTAATAGTTAATCTTTTTCTTCCCTCCCCCAAACTTAAATTTTTAAATATGAAATAATACAGGTGGAAAGAAAAATTATAAATATAAATCATACCTCAGTATTGTAGGCATTTTCATCATTCTGAAATTTCTGCAGGCCTTCTCAAATTTTTACTTCACCTGGTCTGTAATATTAAGAGCTTTCTACACATATAAATCATTAGAGGAATTTATGGGTAATGAAATTTTGAAATAAGTATATATAGAACTGAAACATTAAATAAGCACAACATTTCCTATCACAACCACAATACTAACAAAACCATTAAAATTGCGAAATAAAAATCACATTATAATACAATTCACAATACTACTCAACATCTATTAAACTACACATGCATATTTAACTATAACACTAACTTTATAACAAAAATTAAAATCATTCAAGTACAACGAAATAATAAAAATGAAAGTCGAAATACACAAAGATCCATTTCTATTACAAACAAACTTACATAAATAAAAGTACAAATATAAGTACATCAATTCATTTTATATCAAAATCCCAAGCTATATCTTCATCTCCTTGATCAGTAGGTGGATTGGGTTGATACTGAGTATATTGGGCGCACTCAGGAAACATAACATCAGGCTCACCTCTGTAGTGTTGGGCCTGAGCTTCATAATAAGCTACCTCAAAATTTGAATGCCTCTTAAGGTACTCACTATCAAATCGTGAACATTCTAAACCTCCAATCCTTTCACTTATCAATTCTATGCTCTTCTACTGCAAGGTCAACTCATTTATCAAATCAGAGAAGGTAAGGGAACTAGAAGGTGGAAGGTCATAACTTGTAGAGGGGACATCTCTACTAGTAGAAGGCATAGGGGAACTAGAAGGTGGAAGGTCATAACTTGTAGAGGGGACATCTCTACTAGTAGAAGGTAGGGTACGGGAACTAGAAGGTGGAAGATCATAACTTGTAGAGGGAACATCTCTACTAGTAGAAGGTTCTATCTTCTACTCCCAGTTCTCCATTTCTCATGGGATTCATAAGTCTTCAAATTAGCTTTACTAATCTTCTACCCCCAGTTCTCCATTTCTCATGGGATTCATAAGTCTTCAAATTAGCCTTACTAATTTAGAAGGTGGAAGGTCATAACTTATAGAGGGGACATCTCTACTAGTAGAAGGTTCTTGACTTTCCAAGTTCTCCATTTTTCATGAGATTCATATGTCTTTAAATTAGCTTTACTGATGGGTTTCATAATAGTTCTCCATTTCTCATGGGATTCATAAGTCTTCAAATTAACTTTACTAATGGGTTTCATAGAGTTCTCCATTTCTCATGGAATTCATAAGTTTTCAAATTAACTTTACTAATGGGTTTCATAGGGTAAACCCATTCCTCATCTTTTCTCCATTTCTCATGGGATTCATAAGTCTTCAAATTAGCTTTACTAATGGGTTTCATAGGATAATTTCTCATGGGATTCATAAGTCTTTAAATAAGCTTTACCAATGGGTTTCATAGGATAAACCCATTCTTCATCTCCAAATTCTACTCCAGAAAGTTTACAAAATCCAAGATGTCCTAGACCTCCACCAATCTCACTCCTCATTGTAGTCAATATATTCTTAAGAATTATTTTCCCCACATTTATAGTTCTACTATTCTGAATACAGAAATTCAAAATAGCTCTATCTTTAGTTACCTCACTATGGTGATAGGTCGGTAACAGAGTAAAAGAAATGAAATGTGCCACGCCGTAGATGTGCCATTCAGCATGGAAGCAGAAGAATTTATCTGTTCTCGTTGTTTGATCTTCCATGTTCCTTTCCCATCAGTGAGAAAGTTGATCACATCATTGAGGGGGCCTTCCATCGTACTAAAGGATTCATATTGGCAGCTGTAAGAGTCTGGGACTTCATAAAAAGTGTTGATGCGGGCGGCAGTAAACTCAACAGGGAATCCACACACTTGAACGATTTCGTCATCAAAATAAATCATGTTGGTGTAGAACTCCTTCACAACATTTGCATCCGCTTTATTGGTGGTGTAACAAAAGTTTTCCCACCTCTATTCAGCAATAACTTGTTCGATTTCTCCTCCCGGACTTTCAAAAACTTGATCTTGTATGCACTTCTTTCCTTTAACTGTTCAATTTCTCCTCCTGGACTTTCAAAAACTCTACTTCTATGCACTTCTTTCCTTTAAATATGGAAGTAAATTTTGTTTGAGCCATCGCATTGATGAAGCGAGACTCGTCAAACTCAACTCTTCTCTTTTGTCATGGAGCCATTTTAATCTAATCAAATTATATAAAAATTCCAAAAATTACTTCAAATATGTAAATCATGGCTTCCAATTGTAATTATAAGAGTTCAACAATAAAATCCATGAATCTCTTCCCAAATTTTCTTTACATTCCCAAATTTTAATCTCCACAATGTGAAAACATTTATTGTAGAAATCAAATATTTTTAGCTTGGAGTGAAGCTCTTACCTAAAAATGATCAAATCTGGTGTCAAAAATCCTTGAAATTGCCTCCCAATCCAAGATCATTCTAGCCCTAAGTCAAAAATGGCATTTTTAGGAGGAAGGGGATGATGAATAGTGGCGGTTGACTAGTCAAAATTACGGTTAAATGTGTTTTTCGTGAGCTCCCCTTGCGGGGTCGATGGCACCGTCAATGCGCTTAATTGGAATTTAAATTCTAAGTCATGGGAAAATCTCGTCGTCGGCGGCATCTAGGGCGCCGTCGGCGGGCTCTATTGATTTTCTCCAAATTCTAGATTTTTGCGATTTCGATCAATTCCAAGCCTAAACAACATCTATTTAATCATTAAAGACATAATTTTAAATAACTAAATGATGTACTTAGCACATATAAACTTGCACAACACAAAACATCACATTATATATAAATTCCAAGGGGTACAATATACGTTGCATAACACACCTAAGTTTGGTATTT
>JXCR01148921.1:40186-75485 GCA_002079205.1 Phalaenopsis hybrid cultivar
AAGATGTGTTAGTAAAAGTTGATAAATTTATCTTTCATGTAGATTTCGTTGTTTTAGATATGGAGGAAGATAAATAAATATCTATTATTTTAGGGAGACCCTTTTTAGCTACTGGAAAAGCTATGATAGATGTTCAAAAAGGAGAATTAACTATGAGAGTTAATGATCAAGATGTGACTTTTAACATTGTGAAATCTATGAAATACCCTGTTGTTGAAAGAGATAATGAATGTTTTCACATGGAAATTAGTGAACATCTATTGAAAGAATATTTTAAAGAGCATTTTGAAGAGAAAGAACAATTTGAAGAGAGTGATGAAGTTATCCTGGATGAATTAGAAAAGGAAGAATTAGATTATGTTCAGGAAAGATTTGAGATGTTGGATGTTACGTAAAATACCAATAAGAATTTGTTTCCGCCAATTATAAAACCACCTAAACTTGAGATGAAAATATTGTCTAGCCACTTCAAGTATGTGTTTTTAGGAGACTCATCTACATTATATTTTATTATATCTTCAGAATTAAATGATTTGCAAGAGAAAAAAATGTTAGATACATTGAAAAGATATAAGAAAGCTTTTGGTTGGATCTTAGCTGATATTAAGGGAATCAAGTACCGAGTTTCTTTGATCATCTAGACTGGAGGATGAAGGAACATTTCGATCACTCTGGACATTTATAAGATAGCCTGATACGACTGATGAGGAGGATGAAGTTAATATAAGAGGATTCTACTGAAGAATTTCCATTCTGACCCATCTACAACCTCTTCGTGCATGTGCAATCAATGGGTGATCTAAGAGGAGAATCGAGTACCGAGTCTGAAGATTAGTAGATTCATATTACTACCTATCTGTCTATGTATTTTAATTTGAACTTTGTATTTGCTTTGCTTTAGAATTATGCTTTTATATATTTATATAGTTGAGACTAAGCATAAGATGTTTTGTTTTCAGCGTTTTAAGCATTGTGGCTTGGATTGTGACGCTGAATTAATGTGTTGAGGTTGAGAAAATACTAGACTTAGGTGTGTTATGCAACGTATATTGTACTCCTTGAAATTTATATATAAATATGATGTTTGGTGTTGTGAAAGTTTATTTGTGCTAAGTACATCATTTAGTCACTTAAAATTATGTCTATAATGTTTAAACGGATGTCATTTAGGCTTGGAATTGATCAAAATCGCAAAAATCCAGAATTTGGACAAAATCAATAGAGCCCGCCGACGGTGCCTTCGACGCCGCTGACGGCGGATTTTTCCTGAGGCTTAGGATTTAAATTACAATAGAGCGCGCCGACGGTACGCCGCCAACAGAGAGCTCACGAAAAAACACCTTTAACCACAATTTTGACCAGTCAACCGCTCCTATTCATCATCCCCTTCCTCCTAAAAATGCCATTTTGAAACTAGGGCTTGAAAGATCTTGGATTGTAAGGCGATTTCAAGGCTTTTTGACACCAGATTTGATCATCTCTAGGTAAGACCTTCACTCCAAGCTAAAAATATTTGATTTTCATCATGGATTTCTTCCACATTGAGGAGATCCGAAAAAATGTGAAAATGTGAAGAAAATTTGGGAAGAAATTCATGGATCTTACTGTTGAACTCTTAGAAATACTATTGGAAGCCATGATTTGCATATTTGAAGTAATTTTTGGAATTTTCTATAATTTAATTAGATTAAAATGGCTCCACGTCAAAAGAGACGGGTTGAGTTCGATGAGTTTTGCTTCGTCAATGCGATGGCTCAAACAAGATTTACTTCCATATTTAAAGGAAAGAAGTGCATACAAGATCAAATTTTTGAAAGTTCGGGAGGAGAAACTGAGCGAGTTATTGCCAAGCGGAGGTAGAAAACTTTTGTTACACTACTAATAAAGCTGATGCAAATGTTGTGAAGGAGTTCTACGCCAATGTAATTTATTCTGATGACGGAATTGTTCAAGTGTGTGGATTTCCTGTTGAGTTTACTGTCGCCCGCATCAACACTTTTTATGAGTCTCAGACTCTTATAGCTGCCACTATGAATCCTTTAGTACAATGGAAGGCCCTTCAATGATGTGATCAACTTTCTCACTGATGGGAAAGGAACATGGAAGATAAAGCAGCGGAGGGTAAATTTTTCTGCTTCCTTGATGGGAAAGGAACATGGAAGATAAAACAGCGAGAACGGGTAAATTTTTCTGCTTCCATGCCTGAATGCTACCTCTAAGGCGTGGCACTATTTCATTTCCTCTACTATGTTACCGACATATCACAATAGTGAGGTAACTAGAGATAGAGCTATTCTGAATTTCTGTATTCATAATAATAGAACTATAAATGTGAGGAGAATTATTCTTAAAAATATATTGACTACGGCGAGGAGTGAGATTAGTGGAGGTCTAGGACATCCTGGACTTATTTATACAATTTGCAAACTTTCTGGAGTGGGATTGGAGATGAAGAATGGGTTTACCCTATGAAACCCATTAGTAAGGCTAATTTGAAGACTTTCATGAGAAATGGAGAACTGGGAGTAGAAGACAAGAACATTTTACTAGTAGAGATGTCCCCTCTACAAGTTATGGCTTTCCACCTTCTAGTTCAACTACCCTCTTTGATTTAATGAATGAGTTGACCTTGCAGCAGAAGAGCATAGAACTGATAAATGAAAGGATTAGAGGTTTAGAACGTTGACATAATTATGATAATGTAACTTCAGAGGCATTCAAATTTTGAGGTAGCCTATTATGAAGCTCAGGCCCGACCCTACAGAGGTGAGCCTGATGTTACTTTTCTTGAGTGCCCCCGGTATACTCAGTATCAGCCTGATCCACCTGTTGATCAAGGCAATGAAGATATAGCTTGGGATTTTGATATTGAATGAATTGATGTACGTAGATTTGTACTTTTATTTATGTAATCTTTTTTGTAATAGAAATGGATGTTTATGTATTTGGACTTTCATTTTTATTATTTTGTGTACTTGGATAATTTTAATTTTTGTTATAAAGTTAGTGATAGTTAAATGTGCATATGTAGTTTAATAGATGTTGATTAGTATTGTGGATTGTAATATAATGTGATTTTTATTTTCGCATTTTGATTTTAATTATTTTGTTTAGTATTGTGGTTAAGTTAGGAAATGTTGTGTTTGTTTAATGTTTTAGTTTTATACTTATTTCAAAATTTCATTACCCAAAAATTCCTCTAATGATTTATATGTGTAGAAAGCTCCTAATATTACAGACCAGGCGAAGTAGAAATTTTGAGAAGGACTGCAAAAATTTCAGACTGATGAAAATACCTAAAATACTGAAGTATGATTTATATTTATAGTTTTTCTTTCCACCTGTATTATTTCATATTTAAAAATTTAAGTAGGGGAGGGAAGAAAAAGATTAACTATTAGATGTCCTCTATTTCAATAGAATTTAAGTTTGGGGAAGGGAAGAAAAAGATTAACTATTAGATGTCCTCTATTTCAATATTTGGAATTAATTGCAAAATATTTAAAAATGCAAGTTTGGGGGAGGGAAGAAAAAGATTAACTATTAGATGTTCTCAATTTAAATATTTTTAAAATTTATGTTTGGGGAGGGAAGAAAAAGATTAACTATTAGATGTCCTCTATTTCAATATTTTCAAAAATTATATGATTTCATGTATTGAATTTAATTCAGGTAACTATATTTTTATAACTATTTAAATATTGGAGGGAAGAAAAAAATTAACTATTAGATGTCCTCTATTTCAATATTTTAAAAAATTATTTAGGGAGGAAAGAAAAAGATTAACTATTATATGTTCTCAATTTAAATATTTTCAAAAATTATTAATATGATCTATATAGTGAATTTAATTCTGTAACTATATTTTTGTAACTATTTAAATATTATGGTAGATTTAAAGAAAGTAAATTTAATTCAGGTAACTATATTTTTGTAACTATTTAAATACTATGGTAGATTTAAAGAAATATTTTTGTTAAGTTTGGGAGAGGGAAGAAAAAGATTGACTATTAGATGTCCTCTATTTCAATATTTTCAAAAATTATTTATATGATTTCATGTAGTGAAGTTCAAGTTACTATATTTTTGTAGCTATTTAAATATTATGGTAGACTTAAAGAAATATTTTTGTAATGAAAATTAATTTTGTAACTTAAGATATTTAGTATAAGAGAATAAGATTATAGTTAACCATTTAAAGTAAAGGAAACTATATTTTGAAGTATTAAGAATCTGTAAATTCATTTGAGAAGAAAAGATTGGGGCTCAATGATATAAAAACTATGAAGTATTTATGAGGTAAAGGAATGCTTTGAGTTTCAAATTTAGGGAATGAAAAGTGAAGCTCAAAATTATTAAAGGCTATCCAGATATAGTAATCCTCACTTGAAAAAGGAAAAAAGAAAGGATTGAAAACAATCCGAAGACTATCCAGATATAGTAATCCTCACTTAAAAAAGGAAAAAGAAAGGATTGAAAACAATCCCTGTGAAAAGAAAAATATATAGGATTGAAAGCAATCCAAATGAAAAGAAAAAAGAAAGAAAAAAAATAAAAACAATCCAAATGAAAAAAAAAAAGAAAGAAAAATGAAAGTGAGGAGAAGCTTGAGGATATGCCTTTCCAAATGAAAAAGAGAAAAGAAAAGAAAGAAAAAAAATATGAAAGTGAGGAGAAGCTTGAGGATATGTCTAATAAAAAATTGGCTTCACTGGACCTATCTAAAGGGAAAACTTAAATACATTCCTGAACTTATATTTATGGAATAGATCTTTTACTAGTAATATGAAGTTCCTATCTTTTGGATATTCTAAGTGCCTTAATATTGCAACATATAGTCATTCTTGAAATAAATAGAAGGCTATAACTCTTAAACTTCATGAATAGATAATCATGTGGCTACAGAGTTAATTCAATTACTTGAATTTTTTCTGAAAATCTCACTATGATATTTATTTAAATCAAACTTATAACATTTCTGAATTAAAACTTTACTACAATAGATCATAACTTTTATGTAGTACTAAAATTATTTGAGGACAAGTANTCATAATGTAGTGTCCAATTTAGTGGACCAATCTATTCTACTAGGGTTTACAGTCTTTTCAAGTACTTATTTAATCTCTTGACCAAAGGAAAATAAGTTAAGATTTTCATACCTATTTTATACTATTTTTTATGATATTGCACTTTAAAGAAAGGTATTTTTTATGTTTTGTTTCAGGAATGATGAATTAGGGTCATTGGAGCAAAAAGATGCAAAAAGGAGTGAATTTGGAGAGAAAATGACCAAAATGTGAAGATTTGAACTAGGCCACCGACGGCGCCCTCGACACCGCCAACTGCGAGATTTTCCCGAGACTACATGACAAAATTCTCTGGAAGCCCGCTGATGGCGCCCTCGATGCCGTCGACGGTGAGATCGACGGTTATGCCTACTCAAGCTTTAGATGAGGCCAAATTTTGAAGGGATGCTTAGGCAACTCTTGCGAAAGCTCATCTACAACTTTAAAAGAACATTTTGGCCGAAAATAGAGAAGAGGACAAGGAGTCTAAGAAGTCAAAAGAGTTTAAGAAGTATAGAGTGTATAGAATTTCCATTACAGTGTAACAATTGTGAAGAATTCTTTGAGAGATTGTAAGAGTGGAGGGAAAGTGAGAGATTTCTTCCTCCTTNGCCGAAAAAGGAGAAGAGGAGCAGACTTTTGGAGACCTGGAGGTTAGATAGGTTCCATTTGAGCTTCCGAGAGCGTGTAATTGTGAGGAATTCTTCGAGAAATTTTGAGAGTGGAGGGAAAGTGAGAGATTTCTTTCTCTTTGCTACTTCGAAGAGGAATTATGTGTGCTAAAAAGAAAGGAAGAGATTCAGAGGAACTTTGAGGAGTTTCTTGGGGAGAAATTTAGAGATAAGTTATTTACTTGTTATAGTTTGTATGACTTTGATTTTCTATATGAATTTCGAGTTTTGTTGTGTTTTCCCCATGAGATCTGAGTAGTTTTCTGTGTCTTTCTCCTTGTCTTGAATGAATTCCAAGTTTTGTTGTGTTTTCCCCATTAGTTCTGAGTAGTTTTCTCAGTCTTTCTTCTTGTCTCAAGATTTGTGAAATGGTGATTTGAATTGGTGAAGCCATGAAAATGTTTAAGAAATNAAAGTTATTTACTTGTTGTAGTTTGTATGGCGTTGATTTTAAATATGAATTTTGAGTTTTGTTGTGTTTTCCCCATGAGTTCTGAGTAGATTTCTCTATCTTTCTCCTTGTCTCGAGATTTGTGAAATGGTGATTTAAATTGGTGAAGCCATGAAAATGTTTNCTAAAGAAAGGAAGAAATTCAGAGGAACTTTGAGTAGTTTGCTTGGGGAGAAATTAGAATATAACTTTATTTACTTGTTGTAGTTTGTATGACTTTGATTTTATATATGAATTCCGAGTTTTGTTGTGTCCCATGAGTTCTTAGTAGTTTTCTCTGTCTTTCTCCTTGTCTCGAGATTTGTGAAATGGTGATTTGAATTAGTGAAAAAAATGTTTAAGAAATTGTGATGATCTTTTCCCTTCCATCTTAATTTACTTTCAATCTGGCCAATTGATTTGTTAAAATATGTTGAGTTTTACAACTATTCTTAATTTACTTTCAATCTAGCCAATTGATTTGTTAAAATATGTTGAGTTTTACAACTAACCTTAATTTACTTTCAATCTGGCCAATTAATTTGTTAAAATATGTTGAGTTTTACAACTAGAGTGAAGATTACATCCAAGATTTAGGGAGGTCAAANAAATTGAAGAGAGTCTGGAGGTTCTGGAGGTTAGAAAGGTTTTATTAGTGTGTAGAGAGTTTACTAGAGTGTCTAAATTGTAAGAAATTCTTTGAGAGATTGTAAGAGTGGAGGGAAAGTGAGAGATTTCTTCCTCTTTGTCGCTTCGAAGAGGAATTATGTGTGGTGTAAGGAAAGGAAGAGATTCAGAGGAACTTCGAGTAGTTTTCTTGGGGAGAAATTAGAGAAANAAGGAGCTAATTCGGAGCGAAAAAGAACAAAATATGGAGATTTGAACTAAGGGCACCGACGACGAGTTTTTTCTGAGGCTACAAGACAAAATTCTCCAGAAGTCCGCCGACGGCACCCTCGAGGCCGTTGACAGCAAGCTCGGCGGTTATGCCTACTCAAGCTTTAGATAAGGCAAAATTTTGAATGGATGCTTAGGCAACTCATGGGAAAGCTCATCCACAACTTTTAAAGTCTATTTTGACCGAAAATTGATGGAGAAGAAAGGTGTTCTGGAAGAGAGTCTAGAGTTCTTGGAGGTTAGAAAGGTTTCATTAGTGTTTTTTAGAGTGTAAAAAGTGTGAGGAATTCTTCGAGAGATTGTAAGAGTGGAGGGAATGTGAGAGATTTCTTCCTCCTAACTACTTCGAAGAGGTGTTCTGTGTGTTGTAAAGAAAGGAAAAGATTCAGACGAACTTTGAGGAGTGTTCTTAGAGAGAAATTAGAGATAAGTTATTTACTTGTTGTAGTTTGTATGACTTTGANTTTTTAATCTGGCCAATTTATTTGTTAAAATATGTTGAGTTTTACCACTAAAGTGAATATTACATGCAAGATTCAGGGAGGTTAAAGCCCTTGGAAGATGGGTTCAAATAAATATGAAAATAAAATTATTGGGTGTAGAATTGGAGATTTTAGAGTGACAGACTAAAATCCTCAATTCGGTCCTATCNGCATGAGATCTGAGTAGTTTTATCTATCTTTCTCCTTGTCTTGAGACTTGTGAAATGGTGATTTGAATTGGTGAAGCCATGAAAATGTTTAAAAAATTGTGATGATCTTTCACTTCCATCTTAATTTACATTCAATCTGTCCAATTGATTTGTTAAAATATGTTGAGTTTTACAAATAAAGTGAAGATTACATCCAAGATTTAGCGATGTCANTCTCCGAAGTGAGAGCTGGTATCCTCCCAGCCTAGCCATAGATTCAATAGACAATCATAGGATTAGTCAATATTCTTTATGCCTGGACCAAAGGGTAAAGAATAGGTATGCTCCTATTTGGCACAATATAAATTGAACTAATTCATTTTATCCATTCACCATAATTTCTTGACAAGGAGAAGGCACAATACAATTTTAACCAATTCACTTTATCCATTCACTATAATTTCTTGACAAAGAGAATGATGATTTCTTATATATTGGATTCACTTTATCCATTCACTATAATTTCTTAACAATGAGAAGGATGCTTTCTTATATATTGAATAATTTATCCATTCACTATAATTTCTTGACAAGGAGAAGGATGCTTTCTTATATATTGAATATTCATTCACTATAATCTCTTGATGAGGAGAAGGATGCTTTCTTATATATTGAATATCACATTAAAAACCTTATTAGTATAATTAGTTATTTAAGAGTTATTAAAATAACATATTTATTTCAATTTCCTATTAGTGACAGATAAGCTATTTGAATTCCATTGTTGCGGTTAAGTATTGCTTTTCTAAAATCGTAGTTCGTACTTCTAATATTACTCTCTATAAGATCGATATCTAGGACTCCATTAGAGCCCTATATTGCTTGAGCGATAGTATACTTGCGTTGATAAGTGTGACTTTATAATTACTGAATATTTTATATATATGTCTTTAGCCAATCTATAACTGCTATTAAGTTTTTGGTGCAATTGCTGAGGAATTAAATCTTTTAGTAGCAGTATTAAATACTTATATTTTTTAGCATATATAAAGTCGCTGTCAACCTACAATGGCAACACAGTTAGAGGAAGTAGTCTTAATAGATTTCAAATCAATGTTTGATTGATTAATGATCTTTGACAGATTTAATATTACTAACATACTAAACGATCTGACTTCTTGCAGAGATGATTTAGGTTCCAAATAAATCCTACTCTAGAGTTAGCTAGTACCTCAAGATATGATAATTCTATATATTTAGAATTTAGTAAAACCAATTCAAACTAAATCTTTATTTCAACTAAATAGTCCCTTAATCTAAAGGCTAATTTTCTACCATAGAATGTTACATGTCTCACTACAACCTTAAAAAATCTTTCTTTAAGTCTACGCATTATTTTCTCACACAATAAGTCGAATGCATTCCCCCACTTTAACAAACAAACTTGAAATCTATTAATCACATCCCCATCAATTTCACCTAAGCTGTGAATGGGAGACCCAATATATCTAAAATGTTCACACCTTTTAATGATTTGATCATCATAGTAACAACTCTGTCACTATAGTTACTAATAAAAAAATTACATTTCATGCATTCAATTATAGATCTACTCAAATCAAGGCCTTTTAACTGCAATGTTGACCTAAAAAATTTAGGTTTTGGGGTGATTACAAACAAGGCACCCAAAACATTGTGCTATTTACAAATCAAGCACCCTATTTCATTCATTTTTCAAATTCTCACACAAATATTAAAGGTCATGATAAAACCCCAACTCATACATTTCATTTTTATAAAATTCACAATTTTTTATTCATGGAACACATAAATGCATCAATTTTTAAAAATTCTTTCCATTGTCTTATCCACATGAAGGATATCACAAGCAAAAAGCATACACTATGGTAAATCCTCCCATAACTAAAGAAAAAATATAAGGGCTTAAAACATATCCCTGATGTAATCCAACAACAATACAAAAATTATTTTTCCTATTTACTAAACCCTAAACACTAAAAAAAAATTTAAAAAATATTTGAAAATAAAAGAAGTTAGTGAGGAGGAGTTACCTTCCTCGACAGTTCTGGGCAGGACATGAGTGGAAGGAGAAGAAAAATGGTAGTTTTTGATCACCGTAAGCAGTGACCCATCCAGTGCATTCCCAACTAGCTTCTAAGGAAAATAGTGAGAGGGTGGAGGGAAATGCGTGGGTTTCATGGAGGGAAAAGAGGCTCAGAGGGAGAGGAGAGGGGTTCAAGTAGACAGGAGCGAAGGAGAGGAGAGGTAAACAATTTTGGCTACACATTGGATTATTTTTTATAGCTTATACTTGGTTATAAATTTATCAATTCTTAATACAATTACCGATGATTATTTCACCACTTTTTGTAAAAATGTTGTTCTTAATGCCCTGCCAAAATATGGTTTAAAGTTGACCAAGGACAAATGGTAGTCGGTTAATATATGTTTCTAACTGATGGCTTTTTGTGTCAATAATAATAAAATTCTTTAGCAAAAATATTATTATTATTAAGATAAAGAAATTGTATAGTTATGCTGTCACAAATAGCCTAAACACAAACTGTTGTTGGACTATCACAAAATTACATTATTATTGATGAAAAAAATTATCAGTTATTAAAAAACACATTGGTTAGCACCCAAAAAAAAGGTGGCTTCATGGATAACTAACACAATATGTTTGTCGGTTAATATTTACTTTTAGCTAACAACATAAGCTGTCTATAATGATTAAAATGGTTTGGATAAACTTTAAAGTTTATTAGCGACAATATTTCCTATTGTTAAGATATCGCAAATAACCCATATTAGAAACACTCACTACACCATCAGAAAATAGAGTATTTTTTGGGACACCAGCGTAGGCCGTCAGTTTTACCATCCACTCTAGCATTTTTTCTTGTGGTGTCCATAACCAACCTTATATTGCATGACCTCACTTAGGTGGACAACTATTTTTCTTTTCCTCCAAGCCCATAAAAGCAACCCATTATTACAACAAGACAATACAAATAGTTAAATAAACTTTCACCATAATTTTTTCTCATTCATACATTATATACAAATCTCTTTAATATATATTTAAATTATTTATAATTAGCATAATTTAAAATACTCCTAACTTTTTTTCCACAAAATTGTGATTACAACCTCAACATAATATCATCTACTAAAGATCTTAAGTAAACATGCTAATAAAAGTTCCACCATTAATTGCTGCTATCAAAATCACTAAAAGTATATTCCCTTAGCTAATATTCTGAATTAGCTCAAATTGCTCAAGCTAAACAAGTCCTGGTAATCCTTCCATAAAAACACAAAAAAATCCCTCACTACTTTATTAAAAGCTCTAACACACATCCATATATATTAAATAAAAATGCATATCTGATTTGAGCTATTAAATTTACCATTAAATTGACCAAGATTTTCACCCACAACCATCATATTTGGTATCAAAACTAAAAAAAAAAAAGAAAAGGTTTTAGTTAGAACTTGTTCTTCAACAAGAGTGTTTTCTTATTGTATGCTAGTTTTCAAGTTTAAGAGTTATTATAAACCTTATGAGGCTATTTCATTATCTCTTAATGTTATTTGAAATTCATATTGTTACCATGAAATGGAAGTATAATGCTCATTTGTCTATGGAAATAGCTCCATCATAAAACCTTGTCATTACTTTATTTCTTTGAACTTTTATATATTTTTCTGGGGGAATACATTAGTGAAGGAGTGTCCTGCACTTTTAAATAATCTCACTCTTTTTGCAAATTAAAATTTAAGTTTCTTGGTTTACTTCTTTGTTAATGCTTATGATAAAATTTTATGTTTATTTTAGTTAAATTTAAATGACATGTGTATTGATAGTTCGAGGAAAATTTTTTCTCATATTCTTTTATGAAAGGATATGTGTGTTAATCCTGTTGTCTTTAAAGAATTGTTAAACTTTATCAAAATGAAATAAATTTTTTAAGAGGTGTTTGGGATGTAAGAGATCTTGTACTCCCTCAAAATTTGATAGTTATTATAGTCTAACATTTTAATTTGATTACAATTTATATTTTCTTATATCCCTCACCTTCATTCTTCCACATTTAGTAATGGATCCTTCTTAATCTCTCGCTGTACATTATTATTAAATAACTCAATTGTAGGACATCAAATTTAGACTCCCATGACTACTTTTAGACATAAATAAGTTACAAATTCTATAGATTTCTTGATATGTGAAAAAATCTAATCAAAAGAGGAACCTAATGCAAAAAATTAAAAAAAAAAACCTCTCATTACACATTCGGAGAATAAGAGAATAAAATCCCCACCATTAATACCTACTTAAACAATACCCACTAGAATATTTGAAGAAGAACGTTGACCTCATTTTAATACAAATCTTTTTCTGTCCATGTCATACTACACTAAAATTCACTCTGGTTAGATCATGGCCTAAAACTTGAAACAACCCTCTCCTGCAGGGCCCTAAACTATCAATTTTTCTCCCATGATTATTGCACGGCTCAAAATATCACATGAAAAGTTGCATGAATATTTTATTATTACTTTTAAAGGCCAACAAAATAATTTCAATGATAGCTTGAAATAATTTTTAGGTGAAATTCTTGAGTTCAATGTTTTTATTCATTAACACAGTTTCAAAACCCTTAAATTTATCCTATCTATCCATCAAACATCTAATGATTCAAATTACATTTTGTATGTTGCATTATTTTCACAGTCAAATGTGAGGAGCATGCAAACCAACTCAATCATCTGGCGGTGGTTTCTTTTTTTCATTATCTCAGATGATTTCTATCTAAATAAAAAAATATGATTTTGAAGAATATTATACTATCCAGAAATATGGGGACATTACCTTATAATGGATTAAGTCATTCAGATAATAAAAATCTTGGGAATTTATGGAACCATTGAACCAAAATGCTTCTCTTATCTTACGAGTGTATGATAAAATTTATTTAATTAGATGGTCTCATTCCCTACAATGGAAATTCCTCATATTTAAATACATCCTTAGGCTCATGAGCTCTAAAGAAAACTCTTCAATAATGTGATAAGTCAAATTGTCAGAGATCAAACTTTCATAATTGGAAGATCCAAATTAGAAGAATTAACTTCAAAAGGATGGAACTGAGAATCTGGTGATGAAATCTCATGAGAAAATACAAAGACATAAGAAAATTTTGATGAAAGTGTTCTGGCTTTTAGTCTAAATTGATCAGGTAAAGTCAAAGGATAAATCAAGGACCTCAGATTTGATCCACATGAATGGTCAAAAACCTTAAGCTAAGTATAGAGTCGGGTAGAAAAGGATTTCTAGATGAGAAGTGAAACCATATACTCTATAAGTAATTTTATAGATAGAATAACTTAGACGTTTGGAGTAATATCCTTAGTTAAGATGCCAATTTCTTCCCATCATTGTGAGAACATTGGTATCCGTCGACTATGACTAGCCTCATAACAAAAAATTCCCCATAAATGCTAGAGCATGGATGATTAATTAATTTATGGTAGTCTAAACTATCATTGTTAGTAATGATGGGTTGCTTCCTTTAAAGTGATTCCCTCTATTCTCAAGTTTTATGGTTTTGCATGTCCTAGTCTTTAACTTTAACTATGTGCCTAAACTAACTTAGACTTCTCTACTCAGACTAAACTAAGGTAAGTGTATGGTTTTTGGTTTGGTATTTTTTTCAGCTAACTTAATTTAATGTTAGATCCACCTAGGTCCTCTTTTATTTTTTTATCTTGGTGTGTTTCAGATGTTTATTTGAATTTCAGTATTTGCATGAATATCTTGTATGATTCTTAGGGTTTTCATTCATTTTGAGAAATCAATTTTTGTATGTTTTGAGCTATGATTAAAGATTTGATTTTCTAATTTTATGAAGAAAACACCATATGAAAGAATTTCAACTTCATTTTGATTTTATGAGATTTTTGTTATTTTTTTCATAAAGTATGAAATGAAATATGAAAGTAAGGAAAACATGAAACCACATATGAAATAACAAATTTAAAGAAGTACTTAGCCTTGGATTACACTCAAGCTGATTTTAGCTATGGTACGGTATGAATTAGCTGGTTTATGTCTAGGTTAAACTTTTACTGGCTTAGGATAAATTTAATTAAATTTGGGTTGCCCTTGGTTGATTTGGGTTTATCCCGAGTTAATTTGGGCTGATCTGATTTAAGCTAGATTTAGTTTAGGTTGAGCTAGGTTTGACCCAAGTAGGCTAGGTTGACCCTTGTTAGCTTAATTTTGGTTTAGATTTGACTCCTGTTAAGTTTGGTTGACCAGATTTAGGTTAAATTTTGTTTAGATTTGACCCAAGTTAAGCTGGGTTGACCCAAGTTGGGTTAGGTTTGATTTTGGTTTAACCTAGGTTAAACTTAGTTTAGCTGGATTGACCTAGATTTGGTTTATGTTTAACTTAGTTTAAGCTTGGTTGACCCATTTTAGCTTAAGTTTGGTTTATTTTTTACTTAGGCTAAGGTGGGTTGACTCGGGATTTGCTTATGTTTTTTTTAAGTTTTAATTGATTTATGCTGGGTTGACCCAGGTTGGCTTAGGTTTGGTTTAGAGTTGACCCAGGTAAAACTAGGTTGACTTAGATAGGCATTTTTTTGAATTTTATTTGACTCAGGTTAAGTTTTGTTGACTCGGCTCGGCTTAGGTTTTATTTAGGTTTAACTTTGGTTAAGTTGGGTTGTCCTCAGTTGGGTTAGGTTTCAACTAATTTTTAGTCTAGGTTTAAGGTTTAGCTTAAGGTTTGAGTTAGCTCTATTTTTGTTAGGTTTGGTTTGGTTTAAACCTGGGTTATGTTAAGTTTTGGGTCAGAAATAGTTTGAGATACACCCGAGTTACAATTAGGGTGTGTGTTTGACCTGGTTTGGGTTAGTCCTGGGTTAAGTTAGGGCTCAGGTCAATTTTTTTTTGTTAGATTCAAGTTAGGTTAGGGTTTGGCTCAAGTCTGGTTTGGGTTAGACATGAGTTAGGTTAGGGTTAGGGTAAGTGAATTTGGGTTAGGCTAGCATTGAAATGATTTGATTCAAACACAAATGCAAGCCGAATCCAAGGCCATTGAGCTGATTAACCTAGAAAAAAATTGACTTAGAACTCAATGAAAGCCAATGTTTAAACTAAAAGATGGCTAAGCAGGTGACTTACTGGGAGAGAAGGGATTCATTGGAGGAAAAGGATGGCGAGGCTGGGTGGTAACTTCTTCCCTCTTCTTGCACTTGCTTTTGTCATTTGTTTATGTGCACTGTTGATGGAAGAAGGTATCCTTTTTATTGGAAGGGAAGGTTGTGGCGGAGCTCTCTAGAGCCATTCAATTGGGTCATGCATCAACGATGAAAATTATTTGGGCATGGTCATACCTCGGCCTGACATGAGCATGGCTGACCAAAGATAGGTATTTTTTTAATTTTGGTCAATCTGGCTATACCAGAACAGAGGAAAATGTTCATACAAGTTCTACGTGACCAAAAATGACGTCAAAAAGTGGACCCCTAATATGTGGAGTGAACATTTCAAAGTACATAACATATATTGGTGTTGACCTAAGTGATCAAAAGAGTTTGAAGGATGTTTAGTTTGATTTTGATATATCAGAGAGTTGGAGTTGGAGTTTTTTGAATTGTATTATTTGAGATCCGCTAGGGATTTTAGGTGCACTTGGATGAATTAGTGTGAAAAATTGTAGTGGATTTACATGTACCTAAAAAAGTGAAAAGGTCGACCAGATCAAGAAGAATAACATAGTATTATATCTTTCATCCTAATAGTTAATTGAAAAAATTGTTAAAGCTACCTACATTAGGAAGGAAAATACTAGAGCATATCATTCATCCTTAAAGATAAACAAGATGGCTAGATCAGGAAGGAAAACATACAAGAAAATTATTCATCCTAACAAATGGTCAGAAAATTTGAGATAGGTGTCTATACAAGAAAGAAAAGCACGAGCACTAACATCCAACCTAGAATATAAACAAAATGACTAGATAGGAAGGATAACACTAGAGCATATCATTTATACTTATAACTAGATAGAGAACTGAGAGAAGGTGTTCAAACTAGGAAGGACAGTGTAGGGACTAATATCAAACCTAAAAGATAGACATGACAAAAAGATCAAAAATGATACCTTTATAGCATATCATTCATCTTGATAACTAGTCAGACAAGAAGATTTAGATGATTTGGTTTAATTTTTGTTTAGGAGTTTGCTTTTTTGCTGTGATGTGAATTTTTGTTGTTCCTAAACTCGTTAGGAAAGAGAGTACAAAATCCTGTTCTCAACCTAAGAGGTGCTTGGGGGTGACTTAATCAAAATAGATGATATGAGGATTTAACTTAAGGCAAGTCAGGTGGTTTGTTTTTGATAGATTGATTAGGGACTTACACCTACCTTAAGCTCCAACCCGACTGTCATAGAAGTTGACCACTAAGCTTTGGTTTTCTAAGTGTCTTTTTGAGGAGTGTAACGACAACATTAGAGAGATGAATGCAACCTACTAGATTTATATAGTCAAGACATTGAGTTATCAAAACTTGTGTGGGGATTAAGGTTAATGACCCGACAAATAGGAAATTTTGTGCGTTGTGTTGATTTAATTTTTTTTATTTAATTAAATTGATTTATTATTTTAGATGTCGAATGATTAAAGATTAAGACAGGTTGTTTTTTTTTAATTTTGTTTAAATGAGTCATGACATTGTTTTATTGTTTCTGAATGTGTTTGAGGTCTCTCTAGATAAAAGGAAGGTGCACAAATGTTAATATATTGTCTTGAATCATTTATGAGAGTTCCATAGTTACTTATTCTTCATCAGTGGATGTTTTTTTTTGTGTGGGTGCCATTTCAAGACTTAATATCGATAATGGAGAGCTAAAGCTAGCCTATTACCATAAAACAGAATAGATATACATAGTAATCTGAAGTCAGTAGTCTGTCATACTAGGTCTCATCCTAGATTTCTAGAGTTAAGGCTTTAGTCCATGTTGAAGGTGTTGTGTCAAAAAAATTGATGGACATCAGAAAGTAAAGATATTCCTTTGGTGTCCAATGACTTAGATTCAGTTAATGGATTTATCTAAGCTCAAATTTATTTACCCAAATCATTAACTTATGCTAGCAGCCGCAACTGTGACAAAATTAACAAACTTGATCTCATCATGTGGTTCCCTAAGAGTGTTGCCCCAACATCTAATAGATCATCTACTAGACCTATAGAAAGAAATAGTGATGAGTAAACTAGATCTAACTGCCTTGTTTTGAGGTGTTCAACGACTACTAGTGGGTAGTGATTATACTTTAGGTTTAATTAGTAATGTCATAGACCTTATGGTTAACCTCTTATTGATTAACAATCTACAAACCTAGAGGAAGGAAAGAGTATTATGTAGGCATTCAATAAACTATATGATTTTGAAATATGTCCATTGATTACTCCTAGATTTACAAGTTGAAAGTGATGAATTGATCCGAGCTAAAAATTTGTCGACATTTGCTAGCTCCATTAACTTTAGTGAATTAGTCTGCTCTTTCTTCAAGTTCATTAACTAACAATCTACATCTAAACATACAAAGTTTAACACTGGTTTAAAATACACATCATTTAATTAGAAGACATGGGTAGCTTGTCTTCTAGCGACATGGTAGCTTCTTATCGGGTCTTGCCTTCTGCGCTTGATTTTCAATGGCATAATAAAAATCAAACTATAAAAAACAAACAGGATAGTAAACTACTCATCGTCATCCTACTCATCATCATATTCATCCTCTTCTTCAAAATCTACTTCAGGCTCATAATGTGTAAAGTGGGGTCAAGTATAGAATTCTACATTATGATCACTCCTCAAATATTTTGCGATAGCCTCATTATAAGAAATCTCATAATCCACTTTCCTTTGCATATACTCATCATTATAATAATTTTGAGCCTCCATAGTTCTCATCTAATTTTTGATAGTCAAAATATCACCTTGCTGAGTAATCAGTTGCTCCATAACATTCTCTAGAGAAATTGTGTGCGATGTAGAAGGTTTATAAGAAGAAGTAGAAGATATATCACTGCTTGTACACCTAGCCTGTTGTCCATCATGCAACTCATATGTATGAACACTAGGGTTACTGATAGTTTTAAGAGGTTGTAATAATTCTTCTGATCTACCATAACCCACTCTTGATTGCTCACATAAAGTAAGATTAAGGTTGGGTATCCTAAACCTCCAGTAGTCCCACCTCTAGAAGAATTATATGTATTCCAATAAATGAGAAAACTGATGTTTATTCTCTTCATTTGTTGAATACTTAATGATTTCACTCACTTATTTGTTGAAAGGAGTCGAGAAAAAATAAAATAATGCCAGTCTTTAACATAAAAGTAGAGAAGTTTACCTTATTATCATTCTTCGATTTCCAAAATCCTCTTCCATCGGTTAGATAAACAATAACTTCATATAGAACCAAATCAGATGTATCAAATGTAGTATATTTACAATGAAATTCATCACTCAACCCATAGAGTGCATTTATTCTTTCCGAGGTGAATTCAATAGTCTTACCTCGTACAAATACTTGATCTTTCGAAGCTTCTCGTAGGTTCGCATAAAACTCTCGGAAAATCGAGATAACTTTATAGTCATGAAATAACAAAATGTTTCTCAATTTCTCTCTACAATCAATCCCTTATCAGAACCTCCAATATTGTAAAATGCTCATTTATGAATCATTTTCCTTATCATGAGTTGGGTATCATAATGATGCTGGGCTTTGATGTTCACAATTTTCTTGTGTCGCAAGCCTCCTTTTCTTCCGTCTTCCACATTTTAGGAGCTATACGAGCTATAAAAATTCAAAATATTTCCACTTAAATTAGCTATAAAGTTAAAAGTGAACTCCCAAAATCAAAATCATTGCAAAGAAACTTCACACCTGAATTCTTCACTGAATTTCTCCAACATCTCTAATTTTCACTTTTCACATAATGTTGAACAAATCAATGGTGAAAATAAAAAAATTTCTATGTTAAATTGAAGCTTTTAGCAAGAGAAGATGAAATCAAAAAATTTTAAGCCCCAAAATGGTTTCAAATCCGAGTATTTGGAAGCCCTAGTATGCTATTCGCCCTTAGTTGCAAGGTAGAAGATGAACATAAGCAAAGAAATGGCACTCACTGTTTGTTTTTGCGATTTTAATGACTCAGCCAATTTGGAACCTAGGCGCCTAGGCACCAACACTTAAAATTTCAGTTTTCAATTTTTTGGTAAAAAGAATGGTGCACCAAAGCACTCCATCTTCAAATTAGATTAAATTCACTTTAATTCTCATATATAAGTAATTTAATAACATTAAATTTTGACAAACAACAAACAACTTCAAATTTTTATATATANGATCCTAAAAAATAGTCAGAAAAATTTGAGAAAGGCGTCTATACAAGAAAGAAAAGCACGAGCACTAACATCCAACCTAGAATATAAACAAAATGGCTAGATAGGAAGGATAACGTTAGAGCATATCATTTATACTTATAACTAGATAGAGAACTGAGAGAAGGTATTCATACTAGGAAGGACAGTGTAGGGACTAATATCTAACCTAAAAGATAGACATGATGAAAAGATCAAAAGTTATACCTTTAAAGCATATCATTCATCTTGATAACTAGTCAGACAAGAAGATTTGGATGATTTGGTTTAATTTTTGTTTAGGAGTTTGCTTTTTTGCTGTGATGTGAATTTTTGTTGTTCCTAAACTCGTTAGGAAAGAGAGTACAAAATCCTGTTCTCAACCTAAGAGGTGCTTGGGGGTGACTTAATCAAAATAGATGATATGAGGATTTAACTTAAGGCAAGTCAGGTGGTTTGTTTTTGATAGATTGATTAGGGACTTACACCTACCTTAAGCTCCAACCCGACTGTCATAGAAGTTGACCACTGAGCTTTGGTTTTCTAAGTGTCTTTTTGAGGAGTATAATGACAACATTAGAGAGATGAATGCAACCTACTATATTTATATAGTCAAGACATTGAGTTATCAAAACCTGTGTGGGGATTAAGGTTAATGACCCGACCAATAGGAAAATTTGTGTGTTGTGTTGATTTAATTTTTTTTATTTAATTAAATTGATTTATTATTTTTGATGTCGAATGTATAAAGATTAAGAAAGGTTGTTTTTTTTAATTTTGTTTAAATGAGTCATGACATTATTTTATTGTTTCTGAATGTGTTTGAGGCTCTCTAGATAAAAGGAAGGTGCACATATGTTAATATATTGTCTTGAATCATTTATGAGAGTTCCATAGTTACTTATTCTTCATCAGTGGATGTTTTTTCTGTGTGGGTGCCATTTCAAGATTTAATATCGATAATGGAGAGCTAAAGCTGGCCTATTACCATAAAACAGAATAGATATACATAGTAATCTGAAGTCAGTAGTCTGTCATACTAGGTCTCATCCTAGATTTATAGAGTTAAGGCTTTAGTCCATGTTGAAGGTGTTGTGTTAACAAAACTGATGGACATCAGAAAGGAAAGATATTCCTTTGGTGTCCAATGACTTAGATTCAGTTAATGGATTTATCTAAGCTCAAAGTTATTTACCCAAATCATTAACTTATGCTAGCAGCCACAACTGTGACAAAATTAACAAACTTGATCTCATCATGTGGTACCCTAAGAGTGTTGCCCAAACATCTAATGGATCATCTACTAGACCTATAGAAAAGAATAGTGATGAGTAAACTAGATCTAACTGCCTTGTTTTGAGGTGTTCAACGACTACTAGTGGGTAGTGATTATACTTTAGGTTTAATTAGTAATGTCATAGACCTTATGGTTAACCTCTTATTGATTAACAATCTACAAACCTAGAGGAAGGAAAGAGTATTATGTAGGCATTCAATAAACTATATGATTTTGAAATATGCCCATTGATTAATCCTAGATTTACAAGTTTAAAGTGATGAATTGATCCGAGCTAAAAATTTGTCGACTTTTGCTAGCTCTATTAACTTTAGTGAATTAGTCTGCTCTTTCTTCAAGTTCATTAACTAACAATCTACATCTAAACATACAAAGTTTAACACTGGTTTAAAATACACATCATTTAATTAGAAGACATGGGTAGCTTGTCTTCTAGCGACATGGTAGCTTCTTATCGGGTCTTTCCTTCTGGGCTTGATTTTCAATGGCATAATAAAAATCAAACTATAAAAAACAAACAGGATAGTAAACTACCCAACATCATCCTACTCATCATCATATTCATCCTCTTCTTCAAAATCTACTTCAGGCTCATAAGGTGTAAACTGGGGTCAAGTATAGAATTCTACATTATGATCACTCCTCAAATATTTTGCCATAGCCTCATTATAAGAAATCTCATAATCCACTTTCCTTTGTATATACTCATCATTATGATAATTTTGAGCCTCCATAGTTCTCATCTAATTTTTTATAGTCAAAATAACACCTTGCTGAGTAATCAGTTGCTCCATAACATTCTCTAGAGAAATAGTGTGGGATGTAGAAGGTCTAAAAGAAGAAGTAGAAGATATATCACTGCTTGTACACCTAGCCTGTTGTCCATCATGCAACTCATATGTATGAACACTAGGGTTACTGATAGTTTTAAGAGGTTGTAATAATTCTTCTGATCTACCATAACCCACTCTTGATTGCCCACATAAAGTAAGAGTAAGGTTGGGTATCCTAAACAACCGGTAGTCCCACCTCTAAAAGAATTATAGGTATTCCAATAAATGAGAAAATTGATGTTTATTCTCTTCATTTGTTGAATACTTAGTGATTTCACTCACTTATTTGTTAAAAGGAGTTGAGCAAAAATAAAATAATGCCAGTGTTTAACATAAAAGTAGAGAAGTTTACCTTATTATCATTCTTCGATTTCCAAAATCCTCTTCCATCGGTTAGATAAACAATAACTTCATATAGAACCAAATCAGATGTATCAAATGTAGTATATTTACAATGAAATTCATCACTCAACCCATAGAGTGCATTTATTCTTTCCGAGGTGAATTCAATAGTCTTACCTCGTACAAATACTTGATCTTTCGAAGCTTCTCGCAGGTTCGCATAAAACTCTCGGAAAATCGAGACAACTGCTATAGTCGTGAAATAACAAAATGTTTCTCAATTTCTCTCTACAATCAATCCCTTATCAGAACCTCCAATATTGTAAAATGCTCATTTATGAATCATTTTCCTTATCATGAGTTGGGTATCATAATGATGCTGGGCTTTGATGTTCACAATTTTCTTGTGTCGCAAGCCTCCTTTTCTTCCGTCTTCCACATTTTAGGAGTTATAGGAGCTATAAAAATTAAAAATATTTCCTCTTAAATTAGCTATAAAGTTAAAAGTGAACTCCCAAAATCAAAATCATTGCAAAGAAACTTCACACCTGAATTCTTCACTGAATTTCTCCAGCATCTCTAATTTTCACTTTTCACATAATGTTGAACAAATCAATGGTGAAAGTAAAAAAATTTCTATGTTAAATTGAAGCTTTTAGCAAGAGAAGATGAAATCAAAAAAATTTAAGCCCCAAAATGGTTTCAAATCCGAGTATTTGGAAGCCCTAGTATGCTATTCGCCTTTAGTTGCAAGGTAGAAGATGAACATAAGCAAAGAAATGGCTCTCACTGTTTGTTTTTGCGATTTTAATGACTCAGCCAATTTGGAACCTAGGCACTTAGGCACCAACACTTAAATATTCAGTTTCAATTTTTTAGTAAAAAGAATGGTGCACCAAAGCACTCCATCTTCAAATTAGATTAAATTCACTTTCATTCTCATATATAAGTAATTTAATAACATTAAATTTTGACAAACAACAAACAACTTCAAATTTTTATATATAAATCCAAACAATTACAAACAACTATTTTGAAATCACAACATAAAACTCAGCATCAAAATCACGCCAACAACATGTTGACCTCACTTTTGGTTGAGGTTTAGTTTTTCGTCCTTAGTAGCTTAAGGTCTAGCCATAAAACTTTCCTATTGACTATTTTTAGAAATATAAACAAGGAGCCCTCACCATTTGGAATTTCAAACTCTTCTCTACTCAGCTTGAAGTTCCACATATTTATCCTAACCTCTAGCACTTAGTAGGTGAGGTCATTATGAGGAAACTCAAGATGAGTTACCTATAGGACTGCTGGACCTTACGGTTGACCTAAACTTCTAGGCTTTGGTCCCTCGATATTTTTGGGAGACTCCTGTAGATGGTTCCCTAAATCCACTAGCCCTGGGATAAGGTTTAGCTAAGACCACTATATAGACAATCCAAAATGGGGTTTCCAATGGTCCATGGCTTATTGATGGCACTCCAACTTTACCAAGATACCCAACCTGCCCTTTTGCCCTTAAATTTCCCCAAATTACCTAGATCCCATTGGGACCCCAAATTTGGCCAAAATTTCTAAAGCTACCCAAAATACCCAACTTGACTCAAAAATCATTTAAACACCCAAAACTACCCAAACTACCCAAGATCACCAAAATTGGCCAAATTACCAAAATACCCATCCTTACCCTAAAATTTCAAAAATTCCAAAAAATCCAAAAAAATTCCCAAAACCCCTCAAATATTTCCAATTAAATTTTTCTCAACTATCACATGACTCAATTTGGCCATTTTGACCATTTTGACAAAAGCCCCTAAAATTGCATTTAAAGGCACAATTTTCTCAAATTTACCTCAAATGTCCATCAATTTGGTCCCAATTTCCCCCAATTTCATTCTTAAACTCAAATTCACCTTTCATATGACCAATTTGAATCAAATAAAAGCCCAATTGTTCCATAAATTGGGCCCAATTTTGATTTAAACCAAAAACCCAATTTTGATTTAAATCAAAAACCCAATTTTGGCCTTATGACTTGGTTCCACAAAATTGAACCCATAGCCCACTCAATTGGCCACAATTTGTGTTGAAAAATCTTCATAGCATTCCCACACATCAAATTTGACCTTCAATTGACCTTTTTGAGGCCTCAATTTCATTTAGTTTCAACCTAAGTCCAAAAGCCCCAAATTTTCCCCAAATTGTCCATGTCCTAAAATCTCACCAAATTGAGGGCCTTAACCCCAAAATTTTTCCACTCCATCCCTTCATGAAAAATCTTCTTAACATCTCTCTTGATCATTTGAACCATTCAATTTGGACTCACACAAGGCTAGCCCAACCTAGACCCATGTCTAGCCCAACATGCCCAAATTGGCCAAATTTCAAAAATCCCTCAAATTGACCTACCAATTGAACTCAAAGTCACTTCAACCCTTCACCAAAAATCTTCATAACAATCATCTAAAAAATATTGATCAATAAATTGGTTAAATTGGCATGGCTAACCTAGCCCAAACCCAAACATTGATCACTTGAAACCACCTTGGACCTATGAATTAAAGATGGCCTAATCATCCAAAAGTCATCAAATTAACTCCACCTCATCCATGGGTTAGACCCTAAGACTGAGCCAAAACCCATCTAACCACCTAAACTAAGCCATGGACTAATGGTACCCCAAATTAAGGGATTTTATTCCCAAAAATGCACATGCTTAAGATACCCTTACCAAAACTAAACCTCATTGCATTAAGTTGCATTCCCCTGGATGCCCAGAGCACCTAGCCACCTCCCCCTGGCTGGCTGGCCACCCTAATGGATAAAAAATGGCCAAACTGAGAGATTACCCCATGGGATTAATCCTAATTCAAACCTAGAGGCCACATCATCCAAATTGAAGCTTAGAGCCTCTCTGCCATCCACCTAGGCAGCACATCTCACCCCCCAATTGGCCAAGGCAGGAAGCCTAAGGCAAATTTTATAAAAAGCTCCTCTACACGTCCATGGAGGGAGAGCTAAAAATTACTCTAAGAGACTTCCACAAATTGATCCCAAAGCCTCTTTGAGACCTCCTTAGTGTAACCCAACCATCACATTGCCCTGAATCCCCTTGTCGGAGCCCAATTTTTGAGCTCAAAACCTTGCCAAAAATAGGACAAAACTCTCCACATCTCCACAGTCCACTGAACTCTAATTAAACTCACCCACACCTTCACAACAGTGAAAGGAGCTAAAGCCCCATCAAATTATACTCTCACAGGCCTCTACCATAGCTCTAGACTAACACTCAAATCCGGTCTTGATTGAAATCATAAAGAGGCCTCAGACCAAGACTAGAGACTCAATCCCTATCCTCTTTAGATCACAACGAATGTGCCAAGACTCTCTGATCGAAGCTTCACCAATCAGAGCAAAGGTATAAAACTTCTCCCCATCCCGAGTCTATTTTGATTCTCCATTTAATTAGGCTTAATTTAATTACATGATTTCCGTATTGATGTGTTCTTCTCACTTAGACGAGTCCATAGGATCAAACCCAAAGTGATTTGGTTGAGTCTAGGATGAGATTTTAAGGTTTTAGTGTGGATAGTCATGGGATCACTCTATTGGGGGCGATGACGGGGAGTCGTTCAATCAAGCGTGTATCGAATTGATGGAGGATATCGAGCCGGACAGTGCTTCGGAACATAAATCGTGGGCCGAGTGAGGAGCTACGTGGATGGAGGCATCCAACCAGAGCACGCCACGCGTGTCTTCGGAGCTGCCTAGGATCTAGTCAGCACGCACTGTTTAAATAGATAAATAGGGATGTTTCCTATTTATTTAAATACCACCAACTTAAAAAATTCATATCTTGGTGTAAAAAAATCACAAAATAAAATAAAATTATCCTCTTGCTCAATGAATAGAGGAGAATAATGTGGAAATAATTTTATGTCCATGTGATGCATATTTAATTTTTAATTATTTAAACACTGATTTGAATCTTTTGGTTCTCCAGGTATGTAGACTTATCACCATAGNATACTCAGCTTGAAGTTCCACATATTGATCCTAACCTCTAGCACTTAGTAGGTGAGGTCATTGTGAGGGAACTCAAGATGAGTTACTTATAGGACTGCTGGACCTTACGGTTGACCTAAACTTCTAGGCTTTGGTCCCTCGATATTTTTGGGAGACTCCTGTAGATGGTTCCCTAAATCCACTAGCCCTGGGCTAAGGTTTAGCTAAGACCACTATATAGAGAATCCAAAATGGGGTTTCCATTGGTCCATGGCTTATTGATGGTGGTTGGCACTCCAACTCTACCAAGATAGCCAACCCCTTTTGCCCTTAAATTTCCCCAAATTACCTAGATACCCTTGGAACCCCAAATTTGGCCAAAATTTCCAAATCAACCCAAAATACCCAACTTGACTCAAAAATCATTTAAAACACATTAAAAACACCCAAACTACTCAAAATCACCAAAATTGGCCAAATTACCAAAATACTCGTCCTTACACTAAAATTTCAAAAATTCCAAAAAATCCCAAAAATTCCCAAAACTCCTCAAATATTTCCAATTAAATTTTTCTGAACTATCACATGACTCAATTTGTCCATTTTGACCATTTTGACAAAAACCCCTAAAATTGCATTTAAAGGCACAATTTTCTCAAATTTACCTCAAATGTCCATCAATTTGGTCCCAATTTCCCCCAATTTCATTCTTAAACTCAAATTAACCTTTCATATGACCAATTTGAATCAAATAAAAGCCCAATTGGTCCATCATTTGGGCCCAATTTTGATTTAAACCAAAAACCCAATTTTGGCCTTATGACTTGGTTCCACCAAATTGAACCCATAGCCCACTCAATTGGCCACAATTTGTGTTGAAAAATCTTCATAGCATTCCCACACATCAAATTTGACCTTCAATTGACCTTGTTGTGGCCTCAATTTCTTTTAATTTCAACCTATGTCCAAAAGCCCCAAATTTTCCCCAAATTGTCCATGTCCTCAAATCTCACCAAATTGAGGGCCTTAACCCCAAAATTTTTCCACTCCATCCCTTCATGAAAAATCTTCTTAACATCTCCCTTGATCATTTGAACCATTCAATTTGGACTCACACAAGGCTAGCCCAACCTAGACCCATGTCTAGCCCAACATGCCCAAATTGGCCAAATTTCAAAAATCCCTCAAATTGACCTACCAATTGAACTCAAAATCACTTAAAACCTTCACCAAAAACTTCATAACAATCATCTAAAAAATATTGATCAATAAATTGGTAAAATTGCCATGGCTAACCTAGCCCAAACCCAAACATTGATCACTTGAAACCACATTGGACCTATGAATTAAAGATGGCCTAATCACCCAAAAGTAATCAAATTAACTCCACCTCAGCTATGGGTTAGACTCTAAAACTGAGCCAAAACCGATCTAACCACCTAAACTAAGCCATGGAATAAAGGTACACCAAATTAAGGGATTTTATTCCCAAAAATGCACATGCTTAAGATACCCTTACCAAAACTAAACCTCATTGCATTAAGTTGCATTCCCCTGGACGCCCTTAGCACCTAGCCACCTCCCCCTAGCTGGCTGGCCACCCTAGTGGCTAGAAAATGGCCAAACTGAGAGATTAATCCATGGGATTAATGCTAATTCAAACCTAGAGGCCACATCATCCAAATTGATGCTTAGAGCCTCTCTGCCATCCACCTAGGCAGCACATCTCACCCCCCAATTGGCCAAGGCAGCAAGCCTAAGGCAAATTTTATAAAAAGCTCCTCTATACGTCCATGGAGAGAGAGCTAAAAATTACTCTAAGAGACTTCCACAAATTGATCCCAAAGCCTCTTTGAGACCTCCTTAGTGTAACCCAACCATCACATTGCCCTGATTCCCCTTGTCGGAGCCCAATTTTTGAGCTCAAAACCTTGCTGAAAATAGGACAAAACTCTCCACATCTCTACAGTCCACTGAACTTTAACTAAACTCACCCACACCTTCACAACAGTGAAAGGAGCTAAAGCCCCATCAAATTACACTCTCACAGAGCCTCTACCATAGCTCTAAACTAACACTCAAATCCGACCTTGATTGAAATCATATATAGGCCTCAGACCAAGACTAGAAACTCAATCCCTATCCTCTTTAGATCACAACAAATGTGCCAAGACTCTCTGATCGAAGCTTCACCTTTCAGAGCAAAGGTATAAAACTTCTCCCCATCCCGAGCCTATTTTGATTCTCTATTTAATTAAGCTTAATTTAATTACATGATTTTCGTATTGATGTGTTCGTCTCCCTTAGACGAGTCCATAGGATCAAACCCAAAGTGATTTGGTTGAGTCTAGGCTGAGATTCTAAGGTTTTAGTGTGGACAGTCATGGGATCACTCTATCAGGGGCGATGACAGGGAGTCGTTCGATCAAGCGTGTAACGAATTGATGGAGGAGATCGAGCCAGACAGCACTTCAGAACATAAATCGTAGGCCGAGTCAGGAGCTACATGGATGGAAGCGCCCAACCAGAGCACACCACGCGTGCCTTCGGAGCTGCCTAGGATCTAGTCAGCACGCACTATTTAAATAGATAAATAGGGATGTTTTCTATTTATTTAAATACCGCCAACTTAAAAAATTCATATCTTGATGTAAAAAAATCACAAAAATAAAATAAAATTATCCTCTTGCTAAGTGAATAGAGGAGAATAATGTGGAAATAATTTTAAGTCCATGTAATGCAAATTTAATTTTTAATTATTTAAACACTGATTTGAATCTTTTGGTTCTCCAGGTATGTAGACTTATCACCATAGCTTGAATTTTTGGCATATTGTAGCCTCTATTCAAGGAAACATTCTTTAATTTTTCTAAAGTAAAAGGAGGTCCCTAGATAGAGATACATAGTTTTCAAGTTTATGCATATTATTTACTTAAAATAATCATAATAATTAGCATATTGCTTACAAAAATCCAAGAAAATTTTAGAAGGTTTACTATGACTATAAAATTCTTAGGAAAATTGCTCATGAGTCAAGTCATTTAAAATACACCTAATATTCACAAACCACGAATAACTAAGATAATAAATTTTGTAAAATACAAACAACAAAATTACTTGATTTTTCATCTCCACTATTATTTAGGATCCAAAAAACTCACCATAAAAATTTTATAGCTTTTTAAGTTCATTTGATAACTTCAATTGATTTTTCAATTTAAATAACATTTTTGGCATAAAATGATTTTTAAAAATCAAAATATAACTTGAAAAATTATAAAACTTAGTTTTTTAAGTTCTCTATAATCAGGAGTATTTTCTAAAATTCAAATGATATTTAAAATAAAAACTTGATTTTTAGCCTATTTTAAATATTTAAATAATTAAAAATCCATAAAAATTACAAAAGTAATAAAACTCATGGAAATGTTCTAAATTGCTTCCTAAGCACTTAAAAAATAATTGGATTATTTTTCTTCATTTTCTAAATAAAGATATTAAATTTTAAAGCTTAAAATAATTTTTTAAAGGCTAAAAATGAGTTTTCACTAAAAATAATTCCAATAAATCAAATATAATTCAAAAAAAATATAAAATCTTCTTCTCTGAGTTCTCTGACCTCAGTAGGACTTTTCAAAAATATAAAACTTAACTTTCTAGATTTAAAATATTTTACATTTAATAAATACCCCAAAACTTAAGATAATTCTTAAAATCCAAATTAAATTGAAAAAATCGTGAAATTTGGTCCAAATGCTTCCATTATTTAGGTCTAACTCCAGTAAAAATTTCAAAAGATTACAATTTACCTTGGTCAAGTTAGGAATTTTCTTTGAAAAATCCTATTTTTGCATAAAAGTAATTATATAAATTAAATTAAATTTTAAAAAATCACATTTTCTTCTCTGATGTCTTAATTGACCCATGAATGAGGTAGGATAAAAATTTTTGAGAAATCACATTTTCTCCTCTGATGTCTTAATTGACCCATGAATGAGGTAGGATAAAAATTTCACCATTTGAATTGAATTTTACAAATTATTGAGTGTTAGAGCCTTAGGGGTAAATATGTAATTTTGGAAATTTAGCCTTAATTAACTTTTAGGCCTAATTTAAAGAGGGAAATGGGTAACCTCTGATTTTAATTTGGATGTTTGAAATACAAGGGGTTAATTGGTAGTAAACAATCTCACTTTCTTAATTGAAAAGATAAGTTAATAAATTTCTAAATTATTAAAATTTGGAAGTTTATTAAAATAAAATGAACCCAGAACTTAGGGGTATGACTTTTGAAAGTCAATAATTAATCAATTTAATACCCCTATTTTGAATTTTAAATAAAATTCAAATCAAGATCTACGACCACCTAAAGCTTAACCTTTTCAAAACTAACTAAGACACTCACCTAGGTCTTAAGGGCTTAGTAGTGACTTAGGCTAAATCAAGTTTCATTTAAATGAGGATTAGAAAAGTAAATAATTGAAAATTAGAACATCTTTCAAACACTACAAGCCCAATAGGCTAAATCAAGTTTCATTTAAATGAGGATTAGAAAGTAAAAATAATTTTAAATGAAAACGTCTTTCAAACACTACAAGCCCAATTAGGACCACAATTTGGTTAAGTTTTCCAATAANCACAAGGGGTTAATTGGTAGTAAACAACCTCACTTTCTTAATTGAAAAGATACGTTAATAAATTTCTAAATTATTAGAATTTGGAAGTTTATTAAAATAAAATGAACCCAGAACTTAGGGGTATGACTTTTGAAAGTCAATAATTAATCAATTTAATACCCCTATTTTGAATTTTAAATAAAATTCAAATCAAGATCTATGACCACCTAAAGCTTAACCTTTTCAAAGCTAACTAAGACACTCACCTAGGTCTTAAGGGCTTAGTAGTGACTTAGGCTAAATCAAGTTTCCAAGGATTTGAAAAGTAAATATCAATTAAAACTAAGACGTCTTTCAAACACTACAAGCCTAATTAGGACTATGATTAGAAAAGTAAACATCATTGAAAATTAAAACATCTTTCAAACACTACAAGCCCAATTAGCCTGGGTCTTAAGGGCTTAGTAGTGACTTAGGCTAAATCAAGTTTCATTTAAATGAGGATTAGAAAAGTCTTAAGGGCTTAGTAGTGACTTAGGCTAAATCAAGTTTCATTTAAATGAGGATTAGAAAAAGTTTTAAGGGCTTAATAGTGACTTAGGCTAAATCAAGTTTCATTTAAATGAGGATTAGAAAAGTAAATCATTTTAAATGAAAACGTCTTTCAAACACTACAAGCCCAATTAGGACCACAATTTGGTTAAGTTTTCCAATAACACTAAGTTGCCCCTTTAAGGGTTTTCACCGACGTAATTTTCAAAACTAAATTACATATGATAATTACCTTACTCTTAGGGATAATTGAGAAATCAATGCTCGCTGAGCACTAAAGGTATTTACAGGATGAATTATAAGCAACATAATAAGTTTAAGAGAACTCGAGATTTTCCACCAGGCAGTAAGATAGTAGCACGAATCTGCTTCTTTCTCTAGATCTGTTGGATACCTCGGAGATCTACTAAACTTAATATATTTTGTAGGCAACATCATATTTAATTAAACTCCTAAGGACCTACCAAGATATGACATAGCATTAGATAGGTCTTTAAAATTTTACTTCCCTGCTTCATATAAAATGCCCTGACATGCATTTTGAGTTTCAGGTGGTGGAACGAGAAGACTCGCCAGGTACGTTTTTACAGTTTTCAGCATTTTCTTTCTTGTACTTTCATACTATACTTTTATACCTATAAATTTGCATGCTAAACAACGGTGTCACCCTTCATGAAAACTAAAACTATCAGGATAGCCACAAAACTAAAACCAAAACAAAAACTAAAATCAACTAAGATAAAATTCACCGCCACAACATTCAAAATATAAAATAACTCAAAATTTAATCACAAACACACATAACTACAACTTCAACTAAATTAAGATGTCTCTATGGGATGATCGGCAATTCCTCAGAGGAGGTAACCTACGGTTACTAACGAGGCTTCCCACGGTCTAAATGAAATTATGGAACTCATTANTTATATACATAAATGCAGTGATATGCATTTTGAGTTTCAGGTGGTGGAACGAGAAGACCCGCCAGGTACACTTTTACAATTTACAACGTTTTACAGTCTTTCTTGTACTTTCTTACCGCACTTTTATTTATGCTTGTATTTATATACCTGCTTGTACTTTCTTACCGCGCTTTTATTCATGCTTGTATTTATATACCTGCATAGAAAATATATTTGTACTTTCTTACCGCGCTTTTATTTATGCTTGTATTTATATACCTGCATAGAAAATATAAAATTTCAATAAATCCCTGCACTTTTTATGCTTGTATTTACATACCTGCATAGAAAATATAAAATTGCATAAATCACCCCCACATTTTCAAAAATATAAGATAACTCAAAACTTAATCACAAATATCACAAAAAATACAACTTCAACTAAATTAAAATATCTCTATTGGAAGATCGGGAACCCGTCGGAGGAGGTAACCTCGGTTGCTAACGAGGCTTCCCACGGTCTAAATAAAATTATGGAACTCATTAAGTTGAGTTTACGACTAAGTGAATCCAATAGAAAATAATCGTGTCGGAACTAGCTTAACATAAAGCATGTCCGAACCTAGCTTAATATAAACCCTATTTAATTCTTTATATTAATAGGGGAACTTTTTCGCAAATACAAAGGTTTCGCAGACCAAACGAATGTCATATATTCCTTAGTTTATTTGATTGAGCCTTAGCCTCAAGTTTTGTGTTTATCCTTCGGGATAGATACAGGATTTAAGGTATAGTGCTCTTTCATTTAAACTATGGAAAATATATATTTTTCTAAAACTAAATATATATGTAAGTTAAAACGTCCTTCTGAAGCAGGCGACGAGATTTTGATTCTGGTGACCTACAGCTTCTTACAGGCAACTTCCTCCAACCAAAAATAGCGCCGACAACTTCTGGCGACTCCACTGGGGACAAGCTTTTCTCTCCATACAAATCATGAAATATTATCTTCACACATTGGTAATGTGTCCATGTCCATCTCGGACCAAGTTACCTATCTTTTGTTGGCATACTTTACCCATTTCTGCCTTGTGAAGGTACAACCAACTCCTTGGACTTTCAGCCATCCTTGAACAGAGGGGTTCGGAAGACCATTAAGGACTCTTTGAATTTTCATGTGGGGTCAGGCCCCCAATAGGTGTGTCGGTGGACTAGTTCCACCTGGGCACTGTCTGGTACTAAATGGGTCCCGCACTGGGTTCTAAAATACTTCACATCTCCCTTTCAAATTTGATTTTCTATTCTACAAATTAAACAAAATTGTGTTTTGCTGCGCACACTTTGAAATTTTCTTATATTAATTAAATTTTACACTTTTTCTTAAACAAGATTTTGAAATACCCATAAATTAAGACCCGCCCGGTCTAGAGATCAACCTCTACTCGTAGTGCTTCCACTAAAAATTATGAGGATTTTGGCCATATAGCTAACCCTGAAACTTTCTGTTTTAAAAGCATGTTGCAATGGCCTACCCAACACTGACCTTTTCCTGCAACCTGCCAACGAGTCACGAAGCCCGCAACCTCACTCCCACCATCAAATTCGGAGCTGGATTTGAAGATCTTGAGGTCATCCTCGGGAAAGCTCAGTTTGTAGTAATGAAGATTGCAGCTCCGAAAATACAAGAATCATCTGCAGAATTCAGTCTGAACTGCCTTCAAGAATTCCCTGCCTGCAAGAAGTCTAAAACTACTGCTGTCACGGCACCTGCCAAACCTGCTAGCTCCTCTGCTGCTAAGGGGAAAGAAGTAATGATTATTGAAGATCCGACTGAAGGATTAGCTGTCCCACCACCTTTATTTGAAATTGGATCAAGTTTGTGGGTTGTACCGCTGACTCGAACTCAAAGGAGGAACTATAATAGAAAAGTTGGAAAAGCCAGCAAAGCCCAGGCTCCCAAGGAGACACCCATTGAGGAGGAGCCTCATCAAGATGAAGAAGTGTTACCAAAAATTTATCCACCCCTATGAGGGAGTAGAATCCATCCTCTGACGAATATCAATGGATACGAGAGTATCTAGAGAATCACTGTCGCATTGCCGCACTTCATGGACACATGAGGAGAGAAAGAAGTTCACTACTATCACTCGATTTAGTGTAGTTTTCAGAAGGCTTGCCACCAAAGAGGGATGTTTAGTTAGCAACTTTCTTAGACGGGTGGGAGATGCAATTTCCCCTCGCATGAAGAAGGAAATTTTACAGGGCGTCAAGTCCGCCAGACAATCTCACAAGACAACTGAAGTGCCACCTACTCGCATCCCCGTTTGGTTCCGTTTAAGAAAGAGAGTGGATACCGCAGTGATTACTACTGATCACACTGCCATCAGGACCTCCGGCCGCCGACCGGCTAAGTCAAGACCGGGTCCAAAAATCTTACCCGTCACCCATTATGGAGACGTTCCTATAATCCCAAAGGCAAAGATAAGCCAATTACCTGACACTGTAGCTGGTCTACACCACGGGGAGCATACTTTCCCTCGACATACCAATGTTTCTACTAAGATGCTCTGTCCTTAGACATTACCGTCAAAAAGGAAAAATGTATGGATACCCAAGGTCACCAAACCGATACAGTCCAATGAGCTCGCGAGACTAAAAGCGAAACCAAGTTCTGAAATATCTCACATCGTTGCAAGAATAGCCAATGAGATGGAAGAATAAGTAGAGGATGTTCATAAGGGTCCTCCGGATCTTAAAGAAATCAAGGAATCAATAATTGAAGAGAAAATTGAGAAGCTCAGGATCGAGATTTCTGAGTTAGCTTGACAACACGTAGTTTCTCTCGATAGCGACAATGAAAATTGTGATTACAATGATTAATTAGGGGAGGATTTTATGGATGTCCATGTGATCAAAATCAGAGCCATCACATCTGCGCGTGAGGCTCAACCTCACACCGAAGAGAATGCTGTAGATGAGCAGCGTAGGGTTGTCCTTCTAAGGGATGAGCAAGTTAGTCTACTGAAGAAAATAATAGAAGAGATGACTGCAGCTATGACCGCCATGGCCACCATTCAAGGGCAATCACAAGCTCCGTAATTTGCTTCTCCAAAAATCAATCAGTCGGAAATCATACACATCACAGATGAAAGAAGAGAGGTTAATTCAGCAAACAAAGATGAGAAACCAAAGAAAGAGTCTCCATCAAGTCCCATGGCAGAAAAGAAATTTAAGCAAATGGTTGAACAAGTGCGGGATGCCTTAACCCAATCTAAGGGTGGTGCATTGGTTCTAAAGGGTAGACCTTACCCGGCGGAGTTCGATGTCGTGCCTTTCCCCAATGGTTTTGTGGCCCCAAAATTAAAGATATTTGATGGGACTGGAAATCCCAGACAACATATTGAACATTTTCGGGCCAGCTGTGGCAACACAAAAAATAATGAAGCTCTACTCTTCCAACAGTTCGTCAGCAACTTGTCAGGAATTGCTTTTGACGGGTATGCTGACTTGCCCAACGGGTCGGTTAAAATATTTTCTGAATTGGAATAACTTTTTGTGAAAATATTTGCTGGGGCATAGCATCATGTGT
>JXCR01148922.1:0-26374 GCA_002079205.1 Phalaenopsis hybrid cultivar
TTTTTTTTTTTTTGTAAATAAAAGTCAACTTGTTTGAAGTGATACGTCAATTTCTTTGGCAGGAAAAAAAAAATTCAAACCAAATTTAATTATTCAAAATTTGATTTCAACAATCAGCTCAAAGCATGCATATATAATACCATTATAAATTTATGTATTTTTATAAAAAAAATATTATTAAATTCATATTAAAACTCAGCTTTTGTATGAAATATTTGAGTCCGTTTGGGGCAGCTTATTTGGTGCGGTGATGTTTTGAAAACACACATGACCTGTTTGGGTAAAATGCGTTTTGGCAGCTTATGCATTTTCAAAACGCCGAAAACAGTTTTTTCACACCGCACCTATTTAGGTGCGGTGGAAACTTTTCAATAGATTATTCAATAAACTGTCGCTGCCCTAAATAGACTCAAAATCAATTATAAGCTTCATATTTGCAGATTCATAATTAATATGAAATCGACAAATTAATTCAATTTCAAAAGTCATTTAAATTATCTTCATATCAATCCTTAAAAAATAAAAAATAAATAAATTGCCCAAATCTCATAAATTTTTTTGAAAATTTAAACTCAGCCCAAATAAAACCATTAATTATAAAAAAAATAAAAAATTAAACCACCATTAAACCAATGCCACGTGCCAACATCACCTATATTAAGCAATTTTCTTCTCCTAGTTCTAAAAAACTCACCATTTTTCTTCGTTATTCTCTGTGAGAAGAAATATTTCTCACCATGGAAACCGAAGCCAAATCACCATCTTCTTCCTCAGACAGCTCCAGCACCCATCCTTCTGCTCCTCCTCCCTCTAACAACACAGAAGATTATAAAATCACAGAGCTAAGCCTCGCCCTTCATATCTCAAATCCGACCTCTGATCTGCAGCAGAACAATTTCCGCACCCAAAGGTAGCTTTTTTACACCATCTTCTTCCTCTTCTTCTTCATTCTGTCTGAAAACCCTAATCAGTTTATTATTATTATTTTTACTTTTTGATTAGAGAGCAATATCCACCAGCGAACTGGCCGCCAATAAAAAATATCATGTCAGCTGCAGTAAAACAGAGGAAAAAATTGCAGAAAACTCCCTCATTTTTCATCAAAGTATACATGGAGGGGATTCCGATTGGCAGAAAAATAGATTTATATGCAGTTGATGGATATAATGGATTGACAGAGCAGATTTCCAATATGTTTGCTGCTCTCATTCTCTGTGAGGAACCTTTTTTTTTTCTTAAATAGTAATTAATTAGTTTTATTTATTTATTTATTACTAATGATTATTATATATTGATTTGTTTTGAATAATTAATTAATTTGTTGCATGCAGCATCTGATCTTGGTGGAATAGTTTCAGAAAAGAGTTATGTGCTCACTTATGAGGATCATGAAGGTGATTGGATGATGGNATGTGCTCACTTATGAGGATCATGAAGGTGATTGGATGATGGTGGGGGATGTTCCTTGGGAGTAAGATCTTGCGCCAATTAATAAATTATAATCTAATTAGTTGATGATTTATTTTGCAAAAAAGGCAGAGTTTTTGCCATTAAGAATGTTAAACAGTAATTTCTTAAAATTAGCAAAAAAAATCATAATTTGCAAGACAATTATCACAAATAAAATAATTATAAATAATATCATTATGACACAAATAGTTTCCTTGACTTTCTTTTTTTTTTTTTTATCATCCTATGAAAAATAGTTGATTTCATGTTTTACTGATGTTCAGTATGTCTTATTTNTTAATAAATTATAATCTAATTAGTTTATGATTTGTTTTGCAAAAAAGGCAGAGTTTTTGCCATCAATAATTGTTACAAATAAAATAATTATATATAATATCATTATGCCACAAAGTTTCCTTAACTTTCATTTTTTTTTTATCATCCTATGAAAAATAGTTAATTTCATGTTTCACTGATGTTCAGTATTTCTTATTTTCTGAACAGAGATTTCTTGATAACAGTGAAGAGACTAAAGGTTGCAAGTGCTGATAAATGCTAAGAAATATGATAAAAAGGGTGCCTTTTTGCTTAATTTTTGTGAGATTAGTGCTAAAGTTATTAAATTAATTACCTGTATTTAGTGAGAAACTATGAGTGTGAGCTTTGATTAGGAGAAGCAGGCAGTGGAGGTTAACTTCATTGAATAATGGAGTCCTTTTCTGAAATATCTGAATGGCTTTAAAATTCACAATGAGGGAAGGAAGTGAAGAAAATTTGTTGTTTTGGACTCTTTCTTCTTATCCTCTTTTATCCTATTTTTTTGGGCATCTGCTTTCCACAGTGATGTGGTCCTCTGGAGCATAATTTAAAAGGAAGTATGCTTCAGTTACAAAATTCCTTCTCATGTAATGTTGATGTCAAAAAAAAAAAAAAAAAGCTAACGTTGATCCTAAGGTAATCTGATGGTTCAAAAGAGAAAAAAAAGATGAAAAAGGGTCAGCCAACAGAAGATTATGAGACCAACTTTTACGACCGAGTGAAGCTATTAGAGTCAAAGCTATTAAGACCAAAGCTGACTGTGCCATGAGACAGTCCAAAGATGACCGAAGGATATAAGAACAGACCGAGATCTAGGTAAGATCTAGTTTCTTTACATCTCCAACCACCCCAGAGGCATCCACAGGCTCCTTATAAGAGGTTAAGGATCGATGGCTGAACCATATCAACTAGTTTAATCATACCAACCAAACTCAGTCGATCAAATCGATCCCCTCCAGCTGAGCGGATCTCAACTAACCAAGACAGATTAAATTAAAAACCTAGAGAGCAGCCATACGATAAGCTCGTACAAGTAAAATACCAAGAATATCTTGTACGTGCTGGGTCTGCATTGACTGAAGATGCAGGTCGAGTTGTTGGAGTTGACCAACAATCACATATCAATCAAGGAGTATAATTGGTGGAGACTGAGACGTAATTCACACTCTTTCGCCCACCCTCACTATGAAGACGCGAGGCTATCCCAAGACCACGAGGCAACCAACAAACATGCTACTGAAGGAGTCACGTATGGTCTCCTGACCAGCAACCAGTTCGGTTTAACAAGCACCCGTTGCCCAAATATGAAGCACTCAAGACAACTCTGTTGAGAGTTTCGATGACCAAAATAGCGGAGGCCACTCAGAATAAAGATTATTTCAGGAGAGCACCCAAGATCAAAACTGGAGCTTACCTATTGGACCATAAGAAGTAAAATGCTTACTATCAAAACCATATGCATGATACGGAGGAATGTCGACACCTTTAATAAGAATTGATTGAAGAGCTGATCAAGCATAAAAACTTAAGGAGTTTGTGGCTCCAGGAGCAATGCCCAACAACAGAGGAAATCTCTAGTGAAAGATATATTGGATGAGCCACTTTGAACCCACACAATCCACATCACTGACATAGTTTCTACCATTTTTGTAGGAGGAAACTCATCCCTTCAAGCCAACAAGAAGAGGCTTCAGTCAGAAGAGCTATGTGCCTCCACCTTCACTCTTAAATGTAGCTCACAACCCCCCATATCCTTCACTAATGAAGAGTGCCTATAGGAGTAATCCTTATAATGATGCATCATTGTCACTACATTAATCGACGACTACCAGATATGTAGCATTCTTATCAACACTAACAGCGCCGCGAATGTCTTGTACAAGTTAGTGTTTTATATGATGAGTCTCGACATGATTGACTGACACGACAATAAGCCCACTTTGTAGTTTTTCTGGCAAGAGGAAGTCCTAGAAACCATTACTTTGTCAATCACTTGGGTAGAAAATGATAATCAATTAACCAACGTTTAAAAAATTATGGTGATCGCTTCACCACCTACTTACAATGTTATCTTCAGTCGTCCCCTTTTTAACTCCTTCATAGTCATCACCTCAACCTATCACATGTTCCTAGGCAATGATGAGTTAATCACCATATAAGGTGACCTAGAGTAGTCTTGCACTTGTTACCTCCATGCGGTCAGAATCTCTGAGCAAAAGTCTGTCAAGCTCGACAATCTAAGAGAATGGGGTCTTGTGACTAGCGAGATTACCATCAGTTCTTGGCGATGGAGGACAAAACAAGAAAAGTTTTTTTTAATAAGTAAATCTTATGATGAAGGGTGCAAAGATATGTTGATCGATACCCTCCGTGACCACCAAGTCGTTTTCACCTAGTCCACCATTGAAGTGCAAAGGATACTGAATGATGCCGCGTGTCGTCACCTTAACTTCAATCCAACTGCATGGCCGATGAAGCAAAAGATGAGTTCATCAATCATCGCTCTGGTCTAGCTGATCTAAGAGGAGGTTCAAAAATTACTGGAGGTTGTCTATATCTGAGAGGTCTAGTATCCATCGTGGGTGCCAACATTATCATGATGTAGAAGTCAAATGGCAAATGCAGGATGTATGTGGACTTCACAAACTTGAACACTACCTGCCTGAATGATAGCCACTCCATGTCTTGGATTGATGCGATCATGTATGCAATGGTTAGCTTTTCTGTAATGAGTTTCCTTAACACATTCTCTCACTACCACCAAATCAAAATACATTCAACCGCAGATAAAATTTTATTCTAGAGAGGGAGTGTATTCTTATCATGCAATGGTCTTTGTGCTAAAAAATGTTAAAGCTACCTACCAGTGAATGATGGATGTAATCGTTGCAAAACAGAAAAAAAGAAAATATTAAAGTGTATGTGGATGTTGTTTTTTGTGAAAAACCAAATGCCTAACAACACATAAAAAATCTAAAAGAAACTTTTGAGATACTTAAAAAATTTAATAAGAAGCTCAGTAAGCTCAAGGTGCACCCTTAGGGAATTCACAGGCAAATTTTTAGACTACCTCCTAAACCTGAAGGGAGTAAGGGCCAATCAATAAAAGGTGTAGGCACTGATCAATATGTCCTCTGAAACACTAAGAAAATTCAAAAATTGCTTAAATGGATTATATAACTAAGATGGTTTATCTCAAAATAAAACGACAAGCACATTGTCATTTTAAAAACATTACGGTAAGCAAAGGACTTTATTTGGCCGGTTGAATGTGAACAATCATACAAAAAGCTAAAAGACTCCCCAACATCACCATTGCTACTCCAGAATCCAAAGCCTAACAAAGAGCTCTCCCTATACTTGGAGGTTGGATTTGAAGCCATTAATTCAGTTTTTTCTGAGAAGAGCTAAGGAATTAGTTCTCGATTTACTTTGTTAGTTGAGTCATCCAAGGTACTGAGCTCAGATATCCAATTAAGGAAAATTAATGTTTGCACTCATTATTTTGTTTCTACCCTCATACTTTATCAATACTTTTAAACACAGCAGATCGGGATCATCACCGACCACTTGCTCAATTTTGTGCTCACTAGGTTGAGTCTGATCAGCTTCATAAAAAGGCAGTGGAACTAAATGAGCTTAATCTCTCTTACGTGCTCCACACTATATCAAAGCACAAGCCATAACTAATTTATTGGCTGATTTTTTTATACCAAGAAAGTCGGAGAAGAAGTGGTTACTGATAACCATACTTGAGTCCTACACATCACCAAAACAGCTATTCAAATTAGGACCCCTGTTTGGCTCTAACTAATCCATTCAAGAATCATTTCTACCACTTAATTGAAGTTGGATTCAAAGTCACGAATGATCAATTTGAATACGAAACTTTGATCATCGGACTATAATTCTCTTACCACATGTACGCTTGACACCTCTTGGTAAAATATAACTCACAACTGGTGGTGAATCGAGTGAACATGTAATTCAGTGTTAGAGATGAGAAGATGACCAATTATCTCAGTAAAACTAAAATAGAGATAGGAAAATTTGAACGCGTCAAGATCAAATACATCTTCTGAGCGGAAAATCAAGTGGCTGACCTCTTATTCAAGTGCATCTGGTTGGGGGAGGGAACACCTCAAAAGATTATCTAACCATCCATTTAGGAAGCCAAAATGATCGAGTTAGAAGTTAAAGGGACAAACTGCTGGGTACATCCTTATATCATGTCTTAGAAGAAGTTAATGATTCGATGCGCCTCAAAATCAAGGCAATCCAATGTCTAATGATTGAGGGAATGCTTTTTTGGAGAACAGACATTTTTTTTATCTGAAATGTATAAAAGAAGACGAGGGAGAGGATTTCCTCTAAAAGATACATTCAGGAGACTGCGAGATCTACTGTGAAGGAAAAAAATTTGCACACCGAGTGCAATGATAGGGTTATTTTAGGCTGAAGCTTTAAAAAGATGTCGAGGGATTGTCAAGGAGATACAAGAAATCATAGAAATACACACTGCTGTAGCACCTTCTGACTCATCTGTATCCCATTGTCAGAACATGACCTATCGCCATTTGGGAACTCGACATCCTCGAACCCTTTCCCTCACCATGAGGCCAATACAAATTCCTGCTCAAGGTGGATTACTAAAGTAGATCAAGGATAAGAAGATCACTTAAACCACCATAAAGGTCATTCTAAAATTCATTTGGACTTGTCTAACGTGTCTATATAGGCTACCACCTGTAATCATCACAGACAACATAACACAATTTGTTAACTAGGGGTGAAACATTTTTGCCAAAGCCAGGAGATCAACCTACAATTTGTGTTTGTTCATCACCTTAGAATAAATGGGTAGACCAAAGTAGACAACAAGATCATCCTAAATCTACTGGGAAAAAAGGATGAAGGAAGTAAGGGAAACTGAGTTAAGATCCTTCTATTTATTCTCTAGGCAGTCTGAACGACACCTTCCAAGGTGAGTAGGCTAACCCCATTCAAATATAATCATCAAAACCAAAGAGTGGTGACAACCTCAACATTAGAAAAAAATAGATTGACTTGGTGGAGAAATGAGTCAACTCAGCCTTCGACATATAGAAGTGAAGTGATGAACATCTCACTATTATAACAAGTATATCAAAGAAGACTTTCATCACTAGAGACTTCGTGTTGAAGAAAACCGACATAGCCGAGCGAGAACAAGACATGGGAAAGCGTGACCAGACATGGACCGGGCCATTCATCATTGACAAGCGGGCCTCCCTTTGAGCATACAAGCTAAAAACCAACACGGGAAAAAGTTCCTCAAACGTTGAGTGGAGATGAATTGAAGACATTTTATCCTTTATGAAATTTTTTGTATCTCAGTAATGAGAAAGTGTTATCATTCTAACCTTTTTATTTTATTGTCAATTGTATAAAATGGTAAATAAAAATTATAATATTGTACATACGATCCTAATTTCAACCAACACTCGAGAAACTTAATAAGTTCATGTAAGCACTTGAAAAAAACTGACTAACACTCGGGGAACTCAAACCAAGCTGTTAGAAATATTTATGTTCGAGCCAAAAACGGATAATGTAGGATAACACCCAATCACTAAAAATTATATAAATAATCAATAATGTTGAACACATGTATGATCGTTGAATTATATAAGAATCTACCTGTAATGCTTAGGCATTAAAAATTTCTATCTCTAATCGTCTGTAGCCCATGTTAGGTTAGATTTTGGTGGTGGTTCCCTACCCATTAGCGATAAGATCCACAGTGGCTAGCAAATGAATCACCCCAGCAACAAGTCATGAAGGTTACCCTCGCGATGACTGTGATAAGATTTAGTTAATATGTCTTGCATAAGTGCGGCCTGTCAAAGGCAACGACTGATCTGAGTCACTGTGACTGGGAGGTATATGAATTGAGTTGGGGGATAGCATACACCTACATAATCATAATCCATTTAAATTCAACAACCTTTATATCAATTAGCCTTTCAACTTTGCGAAAAGACTAGAAGTGGCTTACCTTCCACCAATTGAATCTCCCTAACTATAATAATTGCTTGATGCGTGTATGTAAAATAAAATGAATAAACTCAAAGGTATGGCAAGAGCATAAAGATAAACACTTTCATTATTTTTCATAAATCAAGTACTCTTATAGAGAAAGGGTCAAAATAAAAAAAAATACATATAATTATGAATCACCATAAAAAATACCGAGAGTGATTCTTTCTAATGTCATTTGAAGAAATGCAACCAAACCAAAAAAGCCTATTGAAGAAAAATCTCTCGCCATAAACGAATGACTTATCAACAATATTTTTCATTTGTTTCTTAGACTTGGAGTAAATCAGACTTCACAACATCCAGATCTCAGCACATTCAGAGAGTTATACCTTATTTTCTAAAACAACAACTTGTCATTTATTTCCACAATATCTTTCTCTAAATCAATGACTCGATCTTGCATCTCTGACACTACAACTTTAGCCTACATCGAAGCATCGCTTGATCCTAATCTTTTGGCAATAGAAAAAAAGTCTTATTTGTTTCTCACAAGCTTTCCGTGAGTGGTGACAAATTATGATAGCACATCTACTACACCCTCTGAGAGGGTCTCTCAATGGACAAGATATGGTCCTGCCGATTACTGTGGTTGATCGACATTCCTCGACGCATCATTTACAGAGATTGGGTCAGCCGACACTAGAATATCTGCATCCACCCATGCTTCCTCTTAAGCTGAAGTCACATCAACAAAATGTGGAGCCGTCAGGCTTAGAACTAAACCATCAATGATGAAGTAATGCACATGGAGAGCAAGTACGATGTTCAATTCAAAGGTCTCTAAGTCCCCAATCTCCATCAGCTCAATCTGGTTTGATCGAAAGAAGAAAGGAGGAGAAGTAAAAAGCTCATCATATGTCTTCATTATGACCTTCTTCTGCAACAAGAAAAACTCTGATTGCTTGAATGCCTCAGATTCAGCTGTCGCCACCCTTTCTTCCACTAACTTTTTCCTTAGCATCCAATCAATTTTCGCATTCTTGGACAAGAACAATCAACTTGAAATGGGAAGATCTGATTCCTTAGTATCTCCAACCACCCTAGAGACATCCAAATACCCCTCATCAAGGTTCAATGATCGATTATCAAACCATATCAACCGACAAACTTATACTTATCAAACTCATCCGATCGAGCTGATTCCTTCCAATCAACTGATCTCAACCAACTTAGATAAATCAAATTGAGTTTAGTTGGCCTACCTAGAGAGCTGTCAGACGATATGCCCATACATGTAAAGTACCAAAACTACCATATACAATCTTTTTAAAGCAGAGACAAAAATGTAACATCATCACATTGTATCTTCTCTTCTATAAATTAGGAGATCATTTTATGAATAAAACACTATTAATACAACGTTTTACTATTCACTCATCTCTTAGTTGCCCTCTCTCTCCTTATGTTCTATTCAGTGGGTGTGATCAAGGACAAATCAAGATTCAACAACATATGTAACTGAATTCAAGGAATTCATATATTATATATTTTTTCCCCTATATTTATTAGAAATAATTGCAGTTAAATCACTGAAAGTGAATAGTTGGAATGAAATAAATTAAAAATTATACATACCATTCAATTCTTTTCTATTTACATATCTAAACACCCAACCTTCAATTTTCACATCATTTCAATTTAAAAAAAAAAAAAGTTAAAATAATGATATTTTTAATGTGAAATATATGAAAGGTTTGGGGGATATAAATGTAAAAAACATTTTCTTTTAGGTGTTGGATATATAAATACATAAGAATTCAGTGATATATATATATATATAGATATATATAAATGCCCCCTCTATTATTATTATTATAATGAAGATAATGCAATTTTATAAGGCAAATATAATGAAGTCTTCGTGTATTTATAATCTCTTCTCCTTAAAACTAAATTAAAAATATATTTATTTATAAATTTGAGATGAAATAATTGAAATATTAATCAAATAAGTACGTAGGAATTGAGTGGTATGTATGTAAATAACCCAAATATTAATCAAAGAAAATGCCTCTTTAAGTTTTTTCATCACATATCAATACACTTTAGGAAGGCTTACATACATACCACTCAATTCCTATGTATTTACATATTTAATGCCTAAAAATCAATTTTTACATTCATGCCACTTTATGAAAACTTGTATTTAACTCTTTAAAATTTAGAGCAGTGATAGTTTTGACGTAATATAAAAAAATTACGTGCTATAAATATAAAAAAGTAAAGTTTAGGTGCTAGATTTGTAAATAAAAAAGGAATCGGTTGGTATGTCCCATGTAGGGGTGTAAACGAACCGAACACGAATGAATAGAACTTGTGTTCGTGTTCGGTTCGTTTAAAATTTAGTTTGTTTGAAATAAGCTCGTGTTCAAAATTGTTTGTGAAGTCACTGTTCGTGTTCGTTTCTTAACGTACAAGTCGAACACGAGCTGTTCATGAACGATGAGCCAGTTTGATATCCCAGATTAATATATTTAAATAATATTGATGTGTGCTGGAAAATTCGCGGCGGTAGAGTAACAAATTATTGTTAGCATTGTACGAAAGTTCAGCACACACACAGATGAAATAGAAAAAAACAGTGATGGTTCCAGAAGTTTTTGCGTGGAAAACCCGTTAGGGAAAAATCACGGGGTCTGGCCCAGTTGTGGAAGTCTACTATTAATTGATGATTACAGAAATCCCTTATCCCATAGACTGGAAAGGGTAACTATATTTCTCGGATTACAATCTCGTCTGATGACGTCTGGTTGGTGGTGATTGATGACGGTAGGTGGTGGTTGACGACTGTTGGTGGTGGTCGACGACGGTTGGCGGTGGTCAACGACGACAGACGGTGATCGTCCGAGGTCGGTGGTGATCGTCGGCGATCGACGACGGAGGTTGGCTGCGGTTGACGGAGGTGGTGCTGAGCTACAGCTTCTCCGCAAGACCCCAGGCTCACTCTAGACTCCCCCCTCCTTTCATGAGAGGGATGAGACTCTATTTATAGTGTTCTGGGTACAATTAATGCAAGAATATGAACCATTTTGATCGGACGGTCCGACGAGCTTCCCTCAATCATATGGCGTTTAATGGACATTTAAGTGCCTTAATGATGTCAGAATTTAGTGATATTGAGCTCATTGGATTTGTCTTGTCGAGCCGCTCGATTTGAGTCTAAATTTGTCATATTTGACAACCGTTTGACTTTCTAAATGTATTCATAAATCTTCTAACTGTGGTTTAATGACTTGATCTGGGTTTGATTTGACTTGAATTGGGCTAGTTTTCATATCATTATGTCCGTCTCATCGAACCCGTTAGTTTGACCATAAGTTTACTAAAATCGGAGCTCTGGATGACTTTTTATTAAGATTTAAATGTTTCTTGATTAAAATATCATTTCGAGATTTGTGTCATGTCTCGAGATTCGTGTTGGATGATCAAATTTTGTTGGTGGTGTATCAAATATATTATATTAATTATATAACTTATATTATATAAATATATAATATCTATATCACTATATTACTAATATACTATATTAATATATTATTGTTGTTATCAATTTATTTTATATTATAATTTATAAAATTTAATTTTTAAAAATATGATAAATTATATATATATAATTAGTTTAAATTATTTTATATTTCTAATAATAAAGATTCAAACACAAACTAACGCATCACTGTTCGTTTTTGATTCGTTTAACTAACCGAACGAAAAAAAATTTGTTCACGTTCGTCTCGTATACTTATCGAACGAATCAAACACGAACTCATTGACGAACCGAACACAAATTGTTCATGAACAACAAGCTCTTTTTGACAGCCCTAGTCCCATGTGTATATGGTTTACATGAACTTTTTCATCACATAAATATTACATTGCTCATTTTTTTTTCATATAAAATATAATTTCTATTTATACAAAAAAAAAAAAGATTTACATATATATCACACAATTCCTATGCATTAACATGTCTAACATCCAAACTTCATTTTTTTTTACATAATACCCCTTTGCATATATATCACTCATATAAAATGGCGGTATTTCTAATGTGATATGAAAAATTGGTGTGATATAAATAAAAAAGCAAAATTTATTGTCAGATGTATGTATAAATATATAGAAATTAGGGGTATATATGTAAATGGAGGATTCATGACATTTAAATCAATATTATGCATATAACATACATATATTTTTATGTTTGTTCAAAACCGAATACATCTAATAGTATTTTGGCCAAATTTTTAAATCTTTTCAACAAAGAAAATATGAAAATATATTAATGGAAGCTTATTTGAATGAATTTTATAATGAGGTGTTATTTTTTTATAGAAAATGAGTGATAATTTATTATTTCAAAATTATTTATATAATATTCTAATCAATGCGAAATCAAGTTATATCTCTAAATTATTACATTAACATTAAGGTGAATATAATTTTTAAAAAAGCAACTAAATTTTAGGTTATATTTTTTTAAAATAAATTAAATAATTTAATTTAATTTTTTTATAAAATTAGGATCTGTTTGGGGTAGCTGCAGCTTATTGAATAATCTGCTGATAAGCTGATTAAAAATAATCTGCTGATAAGCTATGTGCGGTAGCTATTACAAATTTTTATTTTTTGGAAAAGTCAGACCGCAGCCAGAAAGTTGCCACCACACCTAGACAGGTGCGGTGTACAAATGCTATTTTTAGTGTTTTGAAAACGCATAAGCTGCCAAAACGCAGTTTACCCAAACAGACCAGGACCACACCAAATAAGCTGCCTCAAACGAACCCTTAAATTATCAAATTATAATTTTGCTCAAACCATCGGCTTGACGAAGGCCGGCAGAACACAGAAATGGTGAGTAGCACGCAAAGACAAATATAATAATTATATTAAAAAAATAAAAAATAGAAGCCGTCCATTCCCACATTTTCCTAACGGGAATCTCAAATTTTTTTCTTTTTATTTTATTTTATTTATGGAAGATTATGTAACAGAATTTTAAAAAAATTTATATATCCGATATATAAATTTATGCATTTATTATTTTTTGCTTTTTGATTTTTAAATTAGATTAGAATTGTTATTATTATTATTCTATAATACAATTATTTTTTATTTTCTATTTTAAATTAATCATTGAAATCTTATACAAGTATTAGATTATATATAAATATATATATTTATGTCCCCATTTTTTTTAATTTTACATACATTCCACACAATTCTCATGTATTTACATATTTAAAGCCTTAAAATTCAACATTTTAATTTATATTTACAATGAAAATACTTTTTTCATTTTAAAGAAGTTAGTAATAATAATATTTTTAATATGATGCTAAATACATTTTAGAAAAGTCACGTTTAGTAATATCCGACAAAATTAGGCCGGATTATAATAAGCTAAAATTTCTGATCAATGATATGAAATTTTAAATATTAGTTATGTAAATCGATGCCAATTGTATGTATATATGTAAATTCCTCTTTTACTATTTATTTATTTATTTATTTCTCTCTCTCTTTTAGCCCATTTAAACAAAAAATTATGCATCAGGACTCCGCACTTAGAGTTACGTGCGGAGTCCAATGAAATCATACCACGTGGAGGTACAGAAAAAAAAAAAATAGTCCGATAACACGGGAATATTCCTCCAGTGGTATTCCATGTTTATCAGGTGTTATTATATGTTATTCATGTGTTATTGTATTATAGGAATATTCGTAGTGTTATAATAACACAATAACACTTGAATAACACATAATAATATTTGAATAACACACAATAACATCTGAATAAAAAGGGAGGAATATTCTCTTGTGTTAACGGACAGATTTTGTTTTTTTTTTCTATCACCGTCACGTAACATGATCTCATTGGACTTCGCACATATAGAGTTCTGATGCAATATTTATTTATTTATCTATCTTTTTTAGCCCATTTAAACCGGCCATTTCCTCTGCAAGCGCTAAAACAGAGAGAGAGAGAGAGAGAGAGAGAGAGGAAAAATGGCGAGAAGAGATTTTGCTGAGATTGTGGTGGCAATACTTCTGCCACCCCTCGGCGTCTTCCTCAGGTTTGGATTGAAGGAGGAGTTCTGGATCTGCCTCGTTCTCACCCTCTTCGGCTACCTCCCAGGCATCATCTACGCCGTCTATGTCATCACCAAGTGATCGATCACATCATCTCCGCCGTCCAATTTTTCTTCTTCTATAATAACAGTGCAAATGTTTTTATTTTTCTTTTTTCTCTTTTCGGCTTCCGTTTTTTTAAATTTATATTTTGCTCTTTCTTTGTAAGAACAATACAAATTAGAAATTTGAGCCCTTTTTTCATTCATATTTTGGATATCCTAACTAGGGCGGTTGTTAACGATTCGATTTCGAGACGAGTTGGGGCTCAAATTGATTTAGCAGTGGCTCGTTATATTTGATTTCAAGCCAAATCCGCTCAAAATTGAATCGAGCTCGATCCGGCTTGAAATCAAAACAAGCTGACTCAAATTGAGTTATTTAGATTTGTTTTAGCTCAGAATTGGTTCGATCTAACTCAAACTTGAAACTAATTAACTCAAATTGAGTTATTTGGATCTATTCCAGCTCGAAATCGGCTTGTAACTCATTATATTCAATTTTACTTAACATTAGATATATATAAATTTTATAAATAAAAAATAATACGAGGTGATCTCGAGTCAGTTCAAGCTGATTCATGTATGACTCGAAATCGGTTTGAAAAGAAAACGATTTGGCTTATAGCCCGACTCATTGTTTGGATCCGACCTCAACCAAGCTAACATTTTAATCGACTTTCGATGATTAAAGGTCTTGGAGCTAATTTCATAGCCCTAATCCGAACCAAATATATAAGATTGAGTTAATCCATATTAAATGTTAATTAAGTGCTTAATAAATTTTATTGATCATAATGTTTTTCATAAAATTTGGGTTATTTTATTAAGGGGTCATTTGGTTGCTTCTATTAGTAAAGTAATGTAAATCAATTGTAGAGAATTTTTATATTTCATCCATTGTTTTAATGAAATTGCAATGTCATAAAATTTTCATTAAAAAATTAAGCGATTTTTAAATACACTGTAGAAATTTATCTGTGTCGGCCTCTGCTGTTTAACTGTTGGCGATCATCGTAGTCACCACTTGTCGATCACCGCTCACTTTACATTTAAATTAATATAGGAATCTCTTATTTATTTTACTTCAATTTAAAAAAATGATAAAAAAAAGTTAAACATATATTTTTTTAATTATAAAAATATTTTTGGAGCTCTAACTTCTTATCATGATGGAGATGTGCAATAATATTTTGGTATTGTCATTAAAATTATAATTTTGTGTATTCTAATATTTTTTTCTTATTTTGTCTTCTATAGTATAATATGATTATGACTTTTGAATATATATATATNAGAAAATTCATTGATTTATTAGTTTGCATCTTATATATAATAACTTAATATATAGTATAAATATCATTATAAATCTATATGAGCTGATGCATCATATTTGTACTTCTTATTAAATATAAACTAAACGTGCTTTCTTTCAATTTTTTTCTCCAAACATTTCACCAATGCAATCAAAATCCACACTCTTATGTCCCATCTCCACGTATTTTTATTTCACTCATCTCCTTCTTCAACAATTAGTTTAAAGTTTGGACAAAAAAGAAAAATAATAATAATAAAGTTGATATATTGGTGAAGAAAGCTAGAGCCTCACAAAATGCCTTTTAGTTTTCTGCTTCAGCCTCTGATGTTCTTTATAGATAAAATTCATTGCCTTCTGATCGATGAGTTGCTCAGTGAGCTATCACCCTTTGTCGTGGTTGCTAACCCATATCTTCACCGAGCTCCTCCTCTCTTGCTCTACTTCATCTTTTTGGCAACCGTCCCTTCTTCTCCCTTCATTTCTCATCTCTTTTTTTTTTTATTTTTTCTTCTTTAATCCTAATTAACAATATTGTTGACCTCTTGCATGCATGGATGCTAAGAAATATGATATTTATAGGAAGAAAACGAGATAAGAAATATGATATTTATAGGAAGAAAACGGGGCGCTTAAAAAGATAAGATGATGAGAAGGATAACTCTTCCTTAGGGTTAATAATAATAATTCATTAAAGGTTTATAAAGAGAAAAGATGTCAAGAGACATCATGATGGATCAAATAGCAAGATTCCCCTATGAATTGACTCGACCTCTTTCGTCCTTTTGAGAAATAATGTGTGAAAGGTAGATACATGCTCTCTTATTTTCAGTATCGAATCTTTTTTGTACAGAGTTATTTTTAATGTATGTATCCAAATATCGAAATCTTGCTAAGAACTAAGAAGGTCTTTGCAATAATTCAATGTTGTCAACAACCTATAGTCTGTTATTTCAGGGCTTAATTAGGCTCATTCAATAATTTCCCGAGTTCAATGATTGATATTCTCGTGAGTGTGTGAGAGAGTCATTTGTTCACGGTTAATATTTCTTCCCAAATTTAGTAAACTTTTTATGAATGATATAGGTTCAAAAAGGTTAGACACTGTAACAACCTCTTGTTCAAATGATATTCTACTTCGTGTTATTTCTTGTGTTAAATTTATGAGCCTATAAATGGTCATACAATCAAATCTTAGGTACCTACATTTATAACACCTATGCTTTAATTTTTATGTATAACCACCTTGCATATATGTGAAAATGTGCATTTCACTTTTCAGAGATGAAAATAATGGTACTTTTGTTGTGATGTGAAAGATTATGGTAGTATAAATGTAAATGTTAGATATGTACAAACATAGGGATTAAGTGGGATGCATGCCCCTAAACAAATTTATTTGAGGGAGATTCCTATAATATTAAAAAATAATTTAGATGTTAACATACGATAATGAGATTTTGTTGACAAAATTTTGCTATAAAACTTTTGTGAATTAAGATCATGAGTGAAACATAAAAATCAATGTAATATGACCAAACATAAACATGATCATTCTTGAAAAAATACAAGGTAGGACAACAACTACTATTATACATAGCCTTTAAAGTTAATTATACTCTATAAAACAATATTATTCATGAACAAAATTTTATCATTTTTTTATAATTTAATAAATAATCAATATTTATTTAGCTATTATTTTTTTTTTGTTATTTTATGTAAATGATTACATAATCTTTTTATAAGATCATATTGGTGTTGGACATTTTAGTTTAATGATGTAAATAAAAGAGAGGAAGATTCACCTACATGCGCCTTAATTCATGCGTATTTACATATCTTACACCTAATTAAACTTAAAGCCCGACATATATGCCACCTTACCTATATATATGAGAATGTATATTAAACTAGTAATTTTTGATATGATATGAAAGATGTAGGCGGTATAAATATAAAAACTAAAATGCATAACACTTTAAATAGCATAAAAAATAACATTAACCTTCTCAATAACTTCTCTTCTTGACTAACTCGTCTTCTCCCTCACATACAACATGTCTTTGTTGATGCCCGTAATTGCACGTACAACATGTCGATCTTGTCATATTATTTCGCAAATGATATCTTGTCACAATTTCCTCACTTTTTTGTCGTTGAGATTTATTGTATTTTGAGCAGGAGCGAGTGAGATTGACAAACAAATTCGTTTGTTACAAAAGTTAATAAGAGTAATATTTTCATAAATGATAAGCTTTAGAATTAAAATTTAGGGATAAATATTATGTACTTTTTACGGCTCTAATAAGTGTGAGGCATTTTATAATGTTTTAGATAGGGGTGTAAACGAGCCGGACATGAGCGAGCCCAGACTCAGCTCGTGTTCGGCTCGTTTATATTTCAAGCTCGAAAAATGTGTTCGTGTTTGGCTCATTTGCTTAGCGAGCCGAACACGAGTCATTCATGAACAAAGAGTCATTTTGACAACCTTAATCACGTAGCCAAAAGATGTTAAAGATTGAGGTAAGAGTTAAAACATCATTTCAATCGAATTTAATAATTTTTATTCTATTTTCTTCATTAATATTTTTAATTGATTATAAATATTTGTAGTCCTGTAGTCAATTAAATTTTAAAAAATACTACTCATCAAAGATATATATAATTGAATAGTACTATTTCGAGCCAAAAAGAGCCGAACACTAACGAACAAATATTTGTTTGTGTTATTCGTGTACGGCTCGTTAACTTAGCGAACGAGTCGAACACTAGTTTCTTAACGAGCCGAACACGAGCTGTTCGCAAACAACGAGTCATTTTGACAGCCCTAAATATAAAGTATATAGTGGTTTATGAAGATCTAAACGATTCAAATTGGCCAACAAAAAGTAACTTTAAAACGAGGAATTTGCGCTGATAGCGTATTATAGATTCATTTGATTTAGATGACGATGTTGAATAAGGGGGCCATTTATATACATTCCACCCAATTTCTATATATTGACATATTTAATACCAAAACGTTTTATATTTATAGCACCCAAATTTTTAATATCAAATTAATTAAGAAGATCATCATTATAACTTTTAATAATTGAAATGCACAATTTCATACATAAATAAGATGGCATTTATGTAAAAATTTTGATTTACGCATTAGATATATAAATTCATGGGAGTTGAGCGGTATATAGATGTACAACCAGAAGTTGCTATTCCGATTAGCAAGGCACAACTAGCTTTCTGCCTTTCTTGCCACAGTGCTAAGCTATCAAAGGGATTAGTCCATGAGTGGACAACAAGGGGATGAATTCAGAGTGCTAGATGTTTGGGCAGAGGTCGGACAAATGGCCAAGGGCCGAGGACTGAAGGTAGAACATCGAGAGCCAAGTACCAAAGTCCTTGCCATCCACCAGTTTGCTTTAGAAAGGAGAAATTTACATAAGGTAAACAACACATGAAGCATACGAAGCATGGAGAAAATTTTCATATTGTAGACTACACAAGAAGTAGAACAAGCATGAGTAAAATTTATATAACTAGACTACACATGAATAGATAGAACCACATGACAAACTCTACAGAATAAAAACTTCATGTAGGGTAAACTATACATGAAATTTAAGGTAGCTTCATATAGGAAATTCATATGAAAGTGAATATTACAAGTGCCTACATGAAAGTAACTATATAGAGAAAGGATGAAAATTATAGTTGTGAGAGAAGGAGAAAAAGAAGAACAAAAAGAGAGTAGAAGAAGATGGAAGAGGTGTGTGGAGGAAAAAGTGCATGGAGAAGGAGAAGATTGAGAAGTCGGGGGGTAGTGGAATAAGAAGAAGGAGATGATTGAAGTATAAAGGGCAGTGAAATAAGAAGAAGAAAGTTGATGTGAAAAAATTAGGAGGAAATGTAAAATAAAGAAGATGAAAAAGAAGTGTTAGAGAAAGAAACTTAAGAAAAAGAAGAATATGAAAGTAGAAGATGAAATATTGGAAGAAGCAATAGAGTGAGACAATACAATAATTATAGTGGAAGGCCGAAGATCACCAGAATGGAAGAGAGAAACATCAGCATCGAAGTGAAGTGGAAAGTAACCAAAGGGAAGAAGGAGAAACTGAGTTTTGTCGTTTGGAGTTTTTTGGAGGGGAATAGCACACCCTTCTATCCATGTGAGGCCTCATTTAAATGACCAAAGATGGAGCGTCAGAGAGCGAAATTAGAGCAGGAATGGGCAAAGTGAGGAGTCGGTTGGGAGGTGCTTAGGCCACTGGTGGGAGGGGTTGGAGTGCTGGCTCCTTGGTCTGGAGCAAGAAGAATGGGGCACCTCGGTATAGAGTATCTGAAAGAAAAAAGGGAAGCGCCTAAGCCTCACCTTGGGTGACGCCAAAGTGTTGGGTGGCGTTGGTATGTCACATCCAAGCATGGGTGTGCCTAAGGAGAAGGAGGATGAAGCGCCTAGGTGCCACCTTGAGTGGCACCAAAGTGCACGCCTCCTCCAGGCGCGGGTGCACGTAGGTTTTTGGGGAGGTGCTGGTAGAGGCGTGCCTTGTTATGGCCAAAATGATGACCCTAACCCACATGGAAGAGAGGGATTCAAGGAATTTGATTGTTAGTGCGGAGGTCGGTTCAGATTCCCGCTCCCGCCTCCGGATCATGATGTTTCGCGAATCCCGCTACCGCTCCTCCCGTTTCACGAATCGGCGTCAGCGTCTACCGTGAAGCGAAGCTTTGCTTCGTCCCGCTCCACTATCTCGAGAGGTCGCGATATTCGCGAAACGTCGCCAACCTCTCTTCCTATTCGCGATAAAAGGCATCGCAGCGGCTCTCCTTCAGTTTTAGGACGAGTCACGATTTTGAGTTCTTCTTCGGGTTTCCTTGGGATAGAGGAAGAGTTCTTCGGGTTTCCTTGGGATAGAAGAAAGGAAAGTGTAAGAAGTAGTTACTTGCGGAAGAAGAAGATTGTTCTCCCTAGGCTTCTTCTTGGTGACTTGTGGCAGAAAAGAAATTTAGTTTATTTCTCTTGTAAGTTTATATTCTTCGGTGTATCTCGGTGTAGAGTTTCTTTAGTGTATCTCGATGTAGTGACTGAAGAACAGAGAGAGAAGAAGAGAGAGCAACGAAGTGAGAGATTACTCTTGTTAGTCGAGGTGATCGACTGGTGTAAATTCCTTAAGTAGTAAAATCCTCTGCAACTCCGTGGACGTAGGCAATTTGCCGAACCACGTAAATCTGTGTGTTCCGCTATGGTGTTACTGTTTTCTGGTGTGAATTTTTCTCGTTCTATTTTTCGCCTCGTCGATCGTTCTCCTGTTTGATTTATATATATATCACATCAACTGGTATATTTATAGTTTTTGCCGCAACATCGATGTTTAATCAATTTTGGCTGAATTGGTCTCTATGCCATGAAAATTTGGGGCAATGTTTGGTCTCTATGCCATGAAAATTTGGGGCAATGTGAGGGTCCCACTATAGGAGAGAGAAAATTGATATTTTTGATGAACTTCAAATTAGTCAATTATGATGTTTTTAGCTCAATTTGATTATATTTGAAATTTAGAGTTAATCTGAATTAATTTTGAGCGTAAAATTATAATTATCATCCAAATCAAGCTCATTATTGTCCAAATTATCATAGGATGGATGAATCCCAAAACAAAGTCTGATTTGGGTGTGAAGGGGCTCATATAAAAGGTTTTAACGATTTAGATGCATTTCGAAGTCTGTTTTTATGTTTGACCACTTTTCATGTATTTTCATGCTTGAAAGCGCACCACTAAAAATTTCATGTCAAAACTTATTTGATAGCCATCAAAACTTATTATATTTTATTGAGACATTAAGAATGAATCAAATGTAGATTATAACACAAAATTACAAATGCTACACTGATCAGTAGAGACAATGATAATTTTGATGTATAAAAACAATAATTTCAAAATATTCCCTCATCAAAATGAGTTTTGGTCCAATTCTTAGATCTGTTAAGGTGAACCATTAAATCGAGTGTCTTGACAAAACGAATTCAAAGAGCTCAAGATTGCTCAATTCCAACATCGTTCAAGCACTTAAATGTCCATAAAACACGGTGTGATCATAGGAAGCTCTTTGTACTGTCTGATCAAAGTGGTTCATATTTCTGCATTCATTTCCCCAGAACACTATTAATAGAGCCCCACCTCTCTCATGAGAGGTGGCAGTAGGCTTGAGAGAGAACTTAAAGCTTTAATAAGGAGTTAAAGTTAAATAGAGCCTCACCCCTCTCATGAGAGGGGGCGGAAGACTTGAGAGAGAACTTAAAGCTTTGAGAGAGCTAAAGTTCAGGACCATCTCCGCACCGTCGAGCGCAGTCGACCACCTTTGACTGTCGTTGACACTCGTTGACTGTCATCGATCACCGACAGCCATCGACAATCGTCGTCGACCACTTTATACAGCCATCAACAACCACCGATCGTCGTTGAGTACTACTGTCGTCGTCAACTACCACCGAGCGTTGTCGACCGCTGACCGTTGTTGACCACCACCAATCGGAAGCCGTCAATTGATATTGTTACCTGGAAACCCTATTAACAATTTTTCGTCACTGGGACAAGAGATCTTTGTAATTATTAACTAATAGTGGATTTTTACATCAGGGTCAGATTTCGTGGTTTTTTCACTTTATGGTTTTCAACGTAAGAACTTCTCGTGTCATTACTGGTTGTTTTATTTTACCTGAGTGTGTGTTGAATTCTCATGCAACACTAAGACAATAATACATTATTCTACCGCCGTGAATTTTCTAACACGCATCATTTATGAATGGTTTGGTATAGTTGCATTAGTAGACAGTATTAACAAGAGGTGTCTTAATGGATTTAACCTATAGATTTAACTTAAATCCAACCAAACACCAAAAAAATAAATATTAACTTGTACTATCTATTAATTCATAATTTATAATGTTTTGTAGTTTTTCAGATCAATGTTAAATTGATTAATAGTCTTCGACATACCCAACATCAGTATATGTTAAATGATCTAATTTCGAGTCGAGCGAAGGTCGGTTTGAAAGAAATTTGATCTAAATTTTTTATCATAGCTCAAAGTGTTTAATTCAATTAAAGCTTGAAGTACGGGCAAAAATTTGAATCAATTTTTGACTGACTGTCATTGTTTGAGCGGAATTCACAGATCTCGCCTATGTACCGCCTGATTTCTACGTAGGAAGAATGACATGAATAAACTTTATATATCATTGATGAATTTATAAGTTAATTAATTAATTATTAACCTAATTGTGATGTCAAGGTTCAGTTTAGGCTAATAAGAAGTTAATTAGGGGTTAGTTAAGATGATTAAGGGTCGGTTTGGGTAGGATTAATATGTTAAATTGATGGTTTAAGGGTAATTAGTGGATATTAGTCTTGTTTAGGCTGTGATTAGTCTTGATTACAACATATCCATGCACAAAAGCCTTGTGGAAATCCCTTTAGAAAATGCGACATTTAGGATAGAAAATGGATAAACTTTAAAAGTCCTAAGCTCCTAACATGTACATAATAAACCTTTTTAGGGGCTATTTAACTATGGCTTTAACCCTGGATTTAAGCTATAAATCTCGTTAATCTTGATAGACGGTCATTTTGGCCAAAATGAAGCACCAGATTGAATTAATCCAGATTTCATTATTTCTGTCGTAAATCCCGGATTTAATAAATCCCGCAAATTGGAGCGATTATTGTGTGCGTAGAGCGTGCGCTCTCCGATCACAGTCGCGCATCGCGGCTGTATGACCCACTATCATACAGCCGCGATGCGCGGCTGTGATCGACGCTCTGTGTGCTCTCTGCACGCAATAATTAGACCGCAAACTGACGGATTTAAGGTCACTGTGAAAATTTTTGGGATTGCAAATTAGTTGCCAGACAGTTTTTGAGATTTAACCTATTTAAGATTTATTAAATCCGGATTTATGGGATTTACTCAATCCTAATAAATTAAATTTCATCCGTTGTCAGACAACACCTAAAAGTCCCAAGCCCTAAATTCTTATTTCTTTACACATTTCAAACCTAAACAAGTGAAGATTGAGAATGATGTTAGCAAGCTTACCTTTCTCAGTGGTTTCCAGAAGCAAGCACACGAAAAGAAAGAATGGGGCGAGCAAGCTTACCTTCCTGACTGGTTTCAAGTAGGAGCGGAGCAGAAGAATGGGAAAGACGAAAGTTTATGTGGTTTCCGTAAGCCGTAATCCGGTAGTTGTCTTCCGAGCTAGCTCGAATGGTGACTGCACTGTGAAGAAGAAAGAGTTTTAGGGTGAAACTGGGAGACGAGTGAGATAAGTCCAGAACGAGCGAAGAGGACAAATGGTGCGAGTAAAAATACCTTACTCAATTTTTGTAGGGGCGGAGTGGAAGGATGAGAACGATAAATTTTCGATGGTCTCTATAAGATGAAGTTTCGATGGTCTCTATAAGTGACGATCCCGTCCATGTCCTACTAGCTAACTTGAATGGCGACTCTATGCGAGGGAGGAGATTTAGGACGGTTTTTGACGGCTTAGTAACAATATTATAAATGTTGGTTATTATTCATAGTGGAACCAACGATATATAATGTCGGTAAGTCTAGATAAGTCGTTGAAAAATTATTCTGTATAAAAGAGTGATGGGCCTGCTTAATTATAAGTCACTAAGCATTTGCTTGTCAGTTGAAAGTCCCCTCTTGTCTGGGGTTCGATTTCCCCCGAGTGTAGAATGTAGTACTCGAATTCTAGGCGTATGAGAGATGACCGAGGCTCGTATAATTGCCTCCGGCCAAACCTTTATATATATATATATATATATATNACCACTTTATGCAGCCATCGACAACCACCGACCGCCGTTGAGCACTACTGTCGTCGTCAACTACCACCGAGCGTTGTCAACTACCACCAATCGGAAGCCGTCAGTTGATATTGTTACCTGGAAACTCTAGTAACCATTTCCCATCAGTGGGACAAGAGATCTTTGTAATTATTAACTAATAATGGCTTTTTACATCTAGGTCAGACACCATGGTTATTTCACTGTACCGTTTTCAACGTAAGAACTTCTGGTGTCATTACTGATTGTTTTTTTTTTACCTGAGTGTGTGTTGAATTCTCACACAACGCTAAGCCAATAATACATTATTCTACCGCCGCGATTTTCTAACACGCATCATTTATGAATGTTTGGTATGGTTGCATTAGTAGACAATATTAATGAGAGGTGTCTTGATGGATTTAACCTATATATTTAACTTAAATCCAACCAAACACCAAAAAAATAAATATTAATTTGTACTATCTCTTAATTCATAATTTATAATGTTTTGTAGTTTTTCAAATCAATATTAAATCGATTAACAGTCTTCGACATACCTAACATCAATATATGTTAAATGATCTAATTTCGAGCCGAGCGAAGGTCACTTCGAAAGAAATTTGATCCAATTTTTTTTTTCCCATAGCACGACGTGTTTATTTCAATCAAAGCTTGATGTAAGGGCGAAAATCTGAATCAATTTTTTACTATTTGTCATTGTTCGAGCTAAATTCATAGATCTCGCCTATGTACCGCCTAATTTCTAGGTAGGAAGAATGACAGGATAAACTTTAAATGTCATAAGTTCGTAACATGTTTAATTGATGAATTTATAAGTTAATTAAAAATTATTAACCTAATCGTGATGCCAAGGTTCAGTTTAGGCTAATAAGAAGTTAATTAGGGGTTAATTAAGATGAATAATGGTCGGTTTGGGTAGGATTAATATGTTAGATTGATGGTTTAAGGGTAATTAGTGGAGATTAGTCTTGGTTAGGCTGTGATTAGTCTTGATTACAACATATCCATGCAAAAGCCCTGTGGATTTCCATTAGAAAATGCGACATTTAGGATAGAAAATGGATAAACTTTAAAAGTCCTAAGCTCCTAACATGTACATAATAAACCTTTTTAGGGGCTATTTAACTATGGCTATAACCCTATATTTAAGCTATAAATCTCGTTAATCTTGATAAACGGTCATTTTGGACAAAATGAAGCACCAAATTTAATTAATCCGGATTTCGTTTATTTCTGACATAAATCCCGGACTTACTAAATCCCGCAAATCGACGGATTTAAGTTCACTGCGTAAATTTTTGGGATTTTAAATTGGTTGCCAGACAGTTTTCGAGATTTAACCTATTTAAGGGATTTACTAAATCCTAATAAATTAAATCTCAACCGTTGTGAGACCGCACCTAAAAGTCCAAAACCCTAAATTCTTATGTCTTTACTCATTTCATACCTAAACAAGTGAAGATGAAGAATGGTGTTAGCAAGCTTACCTTCCTCAGTGGTTTCCTGAAGCAAGCACATGAAAAGAAAGAATGGTGCGAGCAAGCTTACCTTCCTGACTGGTTTCAGGTAGGAGCGGAGCGGAAGGATGCGAAAGAGGAAAGTTTATGTGGTTTCCGTAAGCCGCGATCCGGTAGTTGTCTTCCGAGCTAGCTCGAATGGTGACTGCATTGTGAAGAAGAAAGAGTTTTAAGGTGAAACTGGGAGACGAGTGAGATAAGTCCAGAATGAGCGAAGAGGACGAATGGTGCGAGTAAGAATACCTTACTCAATTTTTGTAGGGGCAGAGTGGAAGGATGAGAAAGATGAAGTTTCGATGGTCTCTATAAGATGAAGTTTCGATGGTCTCTATAAGTGACGATCCCGTCGATGTTCTACTAGCTAGCTCGAATGGCGACTCTATGCGAGGGAAGAGATTTAGGACGGTTTTTGACGGCTTAGTAACAATATTATAAATGATGGTTATTATTCATAGTGTAACCAATGATATACAATGTCTAAGTCTAGATAAGTCGTTGAAAAATCATTCTGTATAAAAGAGTGATGGGTTCGAGAGTAGTAATGACATAAGATATTACCTAATTAATTATAAGTCGCTAAGCATTTGCTTGTCAGTTGAAAGTCTTCTCTGGTCTAGGGTTCGATTTCCCCAGAGTGTAGAATGTAGTACTCGAATTCTAGGCGCATGAGGGATGGCCTCGTATAATTGCCTCCAGCCATTCCTTATA
>JXCR01148922.1:32629-43834 GCA_002079205.1 Phalaenopsis hybrid cultivar
ATATATATATATATATATATGGGAATTCTGTCAAGTTAGCAAATAAATAATGATCCTTGGCTCAATTAATTTTTTCCATCTTTAACATTTACTTGTATTATTTTTCTTCAAATATGTATAGCAAAAAGGTGTCTACACTGATTTTACGGAGATCGAATGATCTAGTAGAGAAGAATATGATGAATGCAGATCCCTTGAAAAAAGATTGTGAGACCCACCAAATCGGACTAGTCAAGTCAAATAGGCCAAAGCTGACTGAGTCAAAAAGCAGACATGAAAATGACTAAACAATGGATGAGCCAATGCACTAGCCTATCACACAATGGAGTCAAACCAATGGATGACCCAATTCCGCAAAGTATACTTGAGCATCCAACGGACACCCAAAGACTTACCAAAGATTAAAGATAGTCAAACAGGTTGGACAAGCCAGCCAAACTCTACTGACGAAGCTCAGTTGATCGAGCTGACCCAATAGCGAGTCAACCAAGCTTAGACACCTGAGTCGTGCAACCGAATGAGAAATCATCACTTGTAAAAACCAGAAATACGCTAGTATAGACCCTCTCTAAACGGGGGCAAAAATTCAATATCACTATTGTATTATATTCTCTATAAATAGGGTAAGCATTTAATGAAAGGACAACCTTATTTCTACTATTCTCTCTCTCTCTCTCTCTCTCTCTCTCTCTCTCTCTCTCTCTCTCTCTCTCTCCTCNGCCTATCTCGCAATGGAGCCGAACCAATGGACGACCCAGTTCCACAAAGTATACTTGAGCATCCAACGGACACCCAAAGACTTACCAAAGATTAAAGATAGTCAAACAGGTTGGACAAGCCAACCAAACTCTACTAACTAAGCTCAGTTGATCGAGCTGACCCAATACCGAGTCAACTAAGCTTAAACATCTGAGCCATGCAGATCGCTTGTAAAAACCAAAAATACACTAGTATAGGCCCTCTCTAAATGGGGGCAAAAATTCAATATCACTATTGTATTATATTCTCTATAAATAAGGGAAGCATTTAATGAAAGGACAACCTTATTTCTACTATTCATCTCTCTTTCTTTATCTCTCTCTCTCTCTCTCTCTCTCCTCACTTTCATTCTCTATTTGTCCTCATTTACACTCAATTCCTTAGATGTGATTCACGAACAATCTTGGAGTCAACATAATAATAGGTGAGGTGAACATGGATCATGCCACCAATAAGAAGAGAAGCAATACAAGAAGAATGATCTCATAACATGGAGTATACTAGGGNTACGAACAATCTTGGAGTCAACATAATAAAAGATGAGGTGAGCATGGATCATGCCACCAATAAGAAGAGAATCAATGCAAGAAGAATGATCTCATAACATGGAGTATACTAGGGAGTTTGTAGTTTAACATATCCAAGATTTGAAGGATCGAATGTTAGAAATGATCAGAAGTAGCTTGTTTAATCAAAAGCATGATCAAAAACCCTGACATAGTGTTTCTGCATCGAGTGGCAGAAGAGTTCCCTGATCTTGAGAGTGAGGACGACACCTAGTATCTTGACAGCACTGGGCCAATACTAGTCTATCGGCATTGGATCGGGCATACTGAAGCGTCTTTCCTACCATAAAATGTATGCTCCCAGTAGGTGTTCAATGTCGAGCCACCAAAATGATTCAAGATCCTAACACATGAATCTTATAATGACAAACAAACTTGGCCAACCACATCACTTTTTCACCATGCTGAGGGACTTGACCCTTAGATAGTTAAACTGATTACCGCCATGAGCAATCATGTCATTCACATATTTCAAGAGAATATTCACTAAACAGTTCACCGATGCTCAAAACGCATAAGGATTGAAGGAAGGACATTTTTGCTACGCATTAGGATTACAATGATGAAACACACTAGTTGAGTTATTGGAGCTAGCCAACAATCACATATCAACACACTATTACAATTTCCCTCTCATTTTATTTAGAATCGAGCAAACCAATGATCATCAACTGAAAAGAATCTCCCATGGAGAAGGGTAGAAGTCAAGACACAACCCTCATCCTCCTACCCGAGCTCACTTTAAAGATCCATGATGACCCTTAAATAATCGGGCTATTGATAGAGCCTACTACCAAGAAAATTAGCCTGATACTTTAAAAGAGAGTTGTCTTGTTATGAGGAGCGACGACCGCCTACTCAAAAGATCCAAAGCGGACTCTAAGAGTCTTAATCGTTGAAATAGTGGAGGCCATACAAAATAAAGACTATTTTAAGAAGGAGTCTCCAATAAAAGCCAGAGCTTAACTTCAGGATCCTAAGTACTACACGTTGCATCATGACCACAGTCATGAAATTGACGACTATCGAAACCTTCGAAGCCTGATCAAATTAGGAAACTGAAGGAGTTTGAAGCCTACAAAGTAACGACCCAACGATAAGAAAAAGCTCATGCCAAAGAATCTTCAAGTGAGTCGGTTTGGGCCCATGTATACACATAGTCGACATAGTCACTACCATCTTCAAAGGGGATGGAGGAGAGTTAATTCGTCAAGTCAACAAAAAATGAAGATGTTGTAGTCATATTAGTCAAGTTGATATGACAAGAGGAACAAAAGTATTAGAAGCCAGCTACATTTGAGAATTCCAATGCCCAGGATGAGCATTCAACATATTATTGGTCCAAAAGTCAAACGGCAAATGGCCGATGCAATTCTAATTCAACAATTTGAATGCTGGTTACTTAAAAGATAGCTACTCTTTCTCAAGGATTAACGCCTTGTAGATGTGATGGTTAGTCATTCAGTGATGAGCTTCCTCAATGCTTTATCCTGCTACCGCTAAATTATGATGCATCCAACCGATGCAAAAAAGACAGCATTCATTGTCAGTGTGGGACTGTATTATTATAATGTCATACCCTTCAATTTTAAGATTCTAGGGTGACTTATCAACACCTAATGGATGTAATTTTTGTCAAACAGAAAGAAAAAAAATATTGAAGCGTATATGGATGATGTACTAGTAAAAAATAGAAAACCCTAGCAACACATCAAGGACCTAAAAGAAACCTTTGAAATATAAAAAAAGTTTAACATGAAGCTTGATCCACTTAAATGTACATTCGACACAGTGATAGAAAAGATTTTGGGTTAACTTCTAACTCTTGAAGGAATTAAAGCAAATCCGGAAAAAATTCTACATGTTCATTTCCCCAAAATACTAAGGAATCCCAAAAATTGATTGACTAAATCGTAGGGTTGAGTCATTTTATCTCAAAGTCAAGTGATAAATGCATCAATTTCTTCAAAACCTTACGACGATCAAAGAGCATCACGTGGTCGAATGAATGTGAACAAGCATTCAAGAAATTAGAGAACCACTTCTCCAAAGCCCGAAGTCGAATGAATAACTTTCATTGTACTTGGGAGTTAGGCCTAAAGCCATCAGCTTTGTTTAGTTTGAGAGGAGCAAGGGAAGTAGTTCCCAGTTTACAATGCAGCCAAGTCCACCAAGGTTTCGAGCTCAATTATATAATTATGAAAAAAAATTAACATGTTCTCTCATCATTTGTACCTGCAGGATGTGCTTGTAATTTCAGACACATTAGGTCAAAATCATCACTAATCATTTGCTCAAGTTCGCACTCAGAAAATCGAAACAGTCTGATAGGCTTCTCAAGTGGGCGGTAGAACTCAAAGAGTTTGATCTCTTCTATGTGCTTAAAACTGTCATTAAGACTCAATTCATAGCAAACTTTCTGTCTGATTTCTCCAAGCTAAGCAAGCCTAATGCAAACAACCTAACATGGGCCCTTCAAATTAACAGAGCATCTTGTCACGTTAATATGGGACTCGGTCTTGCTCTGACAAATTTAACATCAGATCACTTGTACCATTCCATAGTAATGGAATTTGAAGTCATCGTCAATCAAATTGAGTATGAAGCCTTGATAGTCAGGCTACAATTTGCTTACGAGATGGATGTGTGACACTTCCTGGTGAAATGTGACTCTCAATTGGTGTTCAATCAGGTAAACGTGCATTTTAAAGTTAGAGATGAAATGATAGTGAGGTATCTCGGCAAGACCGAGATGATGACAGAAAAATTTCAATAATTTAAAATCAAACACATCTCCTTAGAAGATTATTAGTTGGTTGATCTCTTTTCTAAATGCATCACTTTAGTGGAAGGGACACCTGAAAACGTCGACTGACCATAAAAGAAGTCAAACTATGGAGATAGAAATCAAGGGAATAAAGAGTTGGGTAGACCCATATATCTTACTTCTTAAGACTGGGATAATCGCCAAAGAAATAATTGACCCAAAGTGCTTCAAAATCAAAGCCGCCCAATATTTACTGATTAAGGGAAAGCTCTTCTGAAGGTCAACTACATCGTTATACTTAAGATGCATCAAGGAGCTTGAGAGGGAAGAAATATTAAGATAAGTGCATTTTGGCAAATGTAGGAGCTATTCTTGAGGAAAGACTTTGGCGAATGTAGGAGCTATTCACACCGATGCAGTATAGCCATCCCACAAACTGTAGTTGATCGTCAATTTGTGGTCATTTCTAGTCTGGGGACTCGATATACTTGGATCGTTTCCTTTATCATGCGAACAATGAAAATTCTTAGTCATCACAGTGGATAACTTTTCCAAGTGGGTTAAGTTAAAAATGCTAGCTTGGATCACAGTCGAGTTCGTTTGGAACTTCATCCGATTGGATCTTATCTGTTGATATGGTTTGCAGCTCATCATCATCACACAAAGTGGAATACAATTTGCTAATCAAGGAGTAAAAGTTACTGCAAAATCTACGTAATTAACCTAAAATTCTCATCCATAAATCACCCAAAGGTGAATGGCCAAGCTGAAACTGCACAATATCGTACTTAATCTACTAAGAAAGATGGTCGGGGGGAGCCAGAGGAAGTTGGACTGAAGACTTACCATCTACTTTATGGACGATTCGAATAACTTTTTTCATCGTGATAGGACTAACCTCATTCATGCAATCACACAAAATGGAGGTCGTGCTATTGGTCGAATATAATCTTCATAATCAAAGGGTGATTGCATTCTACACGTATGATGAGACAGATATGATCGAGTGGAAAGAATCAAACAAGAAAGGAATAGAACTTGTGCTCGACTTAATGGAGAAAAAATGAGCCTACTCAACCCCAAGAAAAAGGGAGATTAAAAAAAGGAAAGCTTGGTACTACAACAAGCCTGTATGAGAAAAAATATTCACCGTCGAGGATCTCGTGCTAAAGAAAGCTGGCCCAATAGTACTTGGACAATTGGTGGGAAAGCTAGATCAAACATGGACTGAACTGTTCATTGTCAGCAAATGAGTTGCTATTAGAGAATACTAGCAAAAGACATACATGAAAAAGGGTGCTCCGCACATGGAGTGGAGTCTACTTAAAAATATTTTATTCATAAACTATGTACCTTTGTAATGATAAATGAATATTAAATTCCTAGTGTCTCTTTTTTCTCATCAAATTTGAACAATGCATGTGGAATTTTTTAACAATGTGTGATCTCATGTCCGACCAACACTCGAGAAACTCAATTATAGTTCACGCGAGAAGCAATTGAATCCGATTAATAGTCAGGTAACTTGGTCAAAGTTCATGTAAAGGGTAATCAAGTCCAACCACTAAGAAAATACAAGTAAATCCACCAACGGTATTCCCACTCGAGAAGATAGATTTATCGAAAATGACGCTAGTCACCTGATCATAAATTCACCCAATTATTTGACCCTTAATGCCCATGAATCATAAAATTCTCATGTCGCTTATCTCAAAACACAGGTCAAGCTATGGTGCTCATTCATTATTCACTCATGAAAAGATCTACGAGGGGCAGTGCATGAATCACCCGAGTAGATGTTTAGCTCCGTAAAGACCACAACAAGATCCGTTTAATATATTTGGTATAAGATGTGACCCATCCAAGGCAACAAGTTAACCGAGCAATGGATACATGGTTGGTGTAAGGCTTTTGTCAGGAGATAGGACATCAAACAAGTCACGAACTCTTTATAATCCTATTTATCTATTCAAACTCTATTCACTCTTCAAATTAACTGGATTTTGGGCCGTGCCAACTATCTTGACTCCCAAATAAATTTTGTTCACTCATTGTCAATTCGGCATTTACTACGGTCATGCAAACTCTCCTCACCACAATGACCACTTGGCTTGGGTTCCAAAAAAGAAGAAAGAAAAAACTCCAAAATAGGACCGACTAAAAAAGCATTTCTATCTTTCATTCATAACTTATCAATTGGTTTATAAAAATTAATCTACAATATTCTTAAAAAAATTATATTTTCTTTTTACAAACAACAATCATAAATGATCTACAAATTTGACAAATCTTCGTCATCTTTATCATTCTCGCTGCCTCAGTTGGACTCCTAACTCTCTGAGTCGGTCACAAATGTAGAAAATTCCTCCATATTAACCCAGTCGGAGGTTACTAGGTGAGTCTTGCTCCTGTGACCAACACCATACAAGACCCTCTCCTAGAATTTCTCTACAAGAATAGCCTTTCTTACTTAATAGTAAGAAAGCTCGACGAAAAACTCATTGAGAATCCTCCTTATAGCCAAACGGCCCTTCAAGGCTCGGTTTTCTTCTTTCAAAATGAGCCCGATCCCCTCTACTTTCTTCAATTTTTTCCTCTACCCCCGCCAGCTTTTTCTTGAGCTTCAGCTAGCCCGGCACTCCCGACAAAAAATGATTGAATGAGTATGAGATGCTTGTCAGGTTGTTAAGTGATATATGGCAGTCATATGACTCAGATCGGTTTAACCTTGTTCTAATAAAGCCTCCTCCAGGGTCAGAGACCACATCACCTTAGCCATCGTAGAGGGGTATCTAGCAGCAGCCCAAGAACCAGAATTCCAGCCTTTTTGAACATGTATCAAGGCAAACTCAAAGGGCGTAGCTTGCTCAATTCAATCACCAAAGGCATTCCATCGATGGTTCTGCTAGACGGTTCCCATGATGCTACTATGGCATCCTCGTAGAAGATCAATTTGAGTTAGTAATGGGATGGATAGCCTTGTCCCTAACAAATAATGCTAGGAATCCCTCAATGGTCGGCCAGGAATTGGCAAGAGTTATAGCTTGTCCCTTCTCGGATCTCATTTATATATATAAGGAGGAAGGAGGAAGTCTAGCCGTTTTATAGGTGTAAAATCAAAATAAACCAGTCGTTTCCGTAAGGGGGCATCAACAGAAGCAAATTGAAAAAAAAAAGGCAAATAAAATATTTTTCATTCTAGAAATGACATTCAGCTCACAAAAGGGCACTCAGAGATCAATTCGATGAAAGTATCTCACAAGAGAATTTGACACTGCTTTGGCCTAGATATACCTCAATTGAAGCAGTCAATCTAACTCGGCCTAGACCTGACACATTTGAGATCTCTCACGAGCATTAGGCAACTCCTAATGAAGAGTCATCACAGTATCATCCACATTCTCTATAGGAGTGAATAGCTTTCTCATCTCCTCACTTCGCTGGATCTCTACCGACTTTCAGCTCTTCTAAATGACAAACTTATGATGTATGGGACATCTGGGCCCCTTCGACAGCTTCCTCGCTTGTCTCCAAGGGAAGTGGAGGATTGTTGGGGCGATTGACTCCACCATCCTCGCTTGAGAGCCAGTCGCCCTTACATCAGGTCTGGTCTGCGATCACTGGTGGCTCGGTCGGAACCTCATCTAGGCTTAACGAAGATGGATCATATGCACCAAAAGTCATTGTAAATAGAAAAGTCTTCAAATCTTAATCCAAAAGATCAGACTCTGCAAATGCAAGACAAAGGTCCCTCATACCCAAGAACCGAATCAACTCAAATATTGTAAGTGAAAAGGTAAGCTCACCAAGGAGCACCGAGGAAAGTACGCAAGAAGCCACTTGAGCAGATTGATCGATCGAAGGGCATTAAACAACAACAAGAAGTTGTATGTTTGAACGAGGATGAAGTCGGTCGGCTGAACATTCCTCTAAACTTTCTTGAAGAATGAATCAAACAACCCCACCTGGTCTAGCGGTGGGAGTGCAATCTTTTTCATCTTCATGGCGCGTTTCTTCCTTTTTTCATCCATTGAGTTGTCCCATCTTTTTTATTTCCAAAAATGGAGCAAAGTAGGCATGTGAAAGGGACCTATTGTCATATTTATAAGAATCAGAGACTCTAAAATCAAGATAGTTCAATCAATGAGTCATTAATTAAAATTTAATTAGATATACTTTGTGCATTTAATTCTTTTATTCTTATTGAAACATTGTTTTCAAGAAGTAAGAAAATCAAAGAATAAAAATATGTACATCAAAAAGATGTATGCATTGATCTTATAGATATTCAACGGTCCATAAGAGAAGAATACAGTGGAGGCATATCCTCTGCAATGAGATCAAAAGGCCCAGCAAATCAGAAAAGAGAAGTTAAATAAGCAAAAGCCGACTGGGTCAAAAGGCAAGCAAGAAAATGACCAAGCAATCCAAGTATAAGCCATTCAACCAGATACAAGACAAGAAAGTGACCTAACCGTCAACTGCAAGAAAAGAGATTTGATGCAGCAGCCTATGCCGTAGTGGAGGAAACCCAAAGGAGTCAGTTCCACAAACTATCCTCAACCATCCAACCGAGGCCCAACGGCTCCTTACCAAAGATTGAACATAGTCAACCGAGTTGGCCTAGTCGAACCGAATCAACTAAGCTTAGTCGATCGAGCCAAAAGGCAACCGGATGATAAGTTCTCTTGTAAAATATGTATGAAACCTCTCCAAATAGGGCTAAAAATGTAATATCATTATTGTACTGCATTTTTTATAAATAATGGGAGCATTTAATGAAGGGACAACAATGTTCCTGCTTCATCTACCTCCCTGTCTCCCTCCCTCCTCATTTATGCTTTATTATTTGGGTGCGATTCATGGACAATCTTAGATTAAACAAATACAATTCATGAAATTGAGTTGAGTGGGCCATTAAATAAATTCTCAATCGAATTTCAAGTAATTGGGTCATATACTTATTGCCTGCTCGATTACGGTTCTATTTGTCTTTCATAGATGTAATAGAAATCATCTTATTTATATATAGTATACTTCATCGTTATACTTAAGATGCATCAAGGAGCTTGAGAGGGAAGAAATATTAAGATAAGTGCATTTTGGCAAATNTTTTTTTCCATCTTTAACAGCTACTTGTATTATTTTTCTTCAAGTATGTACAACAAAAAGGTGTCTACATTGATTTTACGGAGATCGAATGATCTAACAGACTAGTCAAGTCAAATAGGCTAAAGCTGACTGACTGAAAAAGCAGACATGAAAATGACTAAACAATGGATGAGCCAATGCACTAGCCTATCTCACAATGGAGTCAAACCAATGGACGACCCAATTCCGCAAAGTATACTTGAGCATCCAACGGACACCAAAAGACTTACAAAAGATTAAAGATAGTCAAACAGGTTGGACAAGCCAGCCAAACTCTACTGACGAAGCTCAGTTGATCGAGCTGACCCAATACCGAGTCAACCAAGCTTAGACACCTGAGCTGTGCAACCGAATGAGAAATCATCATTTGTAAAAACCAGAAATACGCTAGTATAGACCCTCTCTAAATGGGGGCAAAAATTCAATATCACTATTGTATTATATTCTCTATAAATAGGGGAAGCATTTAATGAAAGGACAACCTTATTTCTACTATTCATCTCGCTTTCTCTATCTCTCTCTCTCTCTCTCCTCACTTTCATTCTCTATTTGTCCTCATTTACACTCAATTTCTTAGATGTGATTCACGAACAATCTTGGAGTCAACATAATAATAGGTGAGGTGAGCATGGATCATGCCACCAATAAGAAGAGAAGCAATACAAGAAGAATGATCTCATAACATGGAGTATACTAGGGAGTTGGTAATTTAACATATCCAAGATTTGAAGGATCAAATGTTAGAAATGATCAGAAGTAGCTTGTTTAATCAGAAGCATGATCAACACCCCTGACATAGTGTTTCTGCATCGAGTGGCAGAAGAGTTCCCTGATCTTGAGAGTGAGGACGACACCTAGTATCTTGACAGCACTGGGCCGATACTAGTCTATCGGCATTGGCGGGCATACTGAAGCGTCTTTCCTGCCATAAAATGTATACTCCCAGTAGGTGTTCAATGTCGAGCCACCAAAATGATTCAAGATCCTAACACAGGAATCTTATAATGAACAAACAAACTTGGCCAACCACATCACTTTTCACCATGCTCAGGGACTTGGTCCTTAGATAGTTGAACTGATTACCGCCATGAGTAATCATGTCATTCACGTATTTCAAGAGAATATTCTCAAAATAGTTCACCGGTGCTCAAAACTCATAAGGATTGAAGGAATGACATTTTTGCTACACATTAGGATTACAATGACGAAACACACTAGTTGAGTTGTTAGAGCTAGCCAACAATCACATATCAACACACTATTACAATTCCCCTCTCATTTTATTTATAATCGAGCAAACCAATCATCATCCACTGAAAAGAATCTCCCATGGAGAAGGGTAGAAGTCAAGGCATAACCCTCATCCTCCTACCTGAGCTCACTTTAAAGATCCATGATGACCCGTAAATAATCGGGCTATTAATAGAGCCTACTACCAAGAAAATTATCCTGATACTTTAAACGAGAGTTGTCTTGTTATGAGGAGCGACGACCACCTACTCAAAAGATCCCAAGCAGACTCTAAGAGTCTTAATCGTTGAAATAGTGGATGCCATACAAAATTGGCCAGCCGAAGTTCCCTCACTACGAAGTCTTCATCTCATGCCTATAACTTGTAGTGGTCGCTCATACGACATGGCGAACAACTCGCACCCAAACGACCAAAACACCATCAATCATCACACAGATCAACCCCAACTGCAACACCAAATCCACCAACTCACCACCGCATTAGAGCAACTCACTCATCGGCTTGATGTTAAGGAGGAACGCTATGCGCAAACGGAATATGGCCCTAGTAATCAACGAGGACAAGAAGCAGCTCGTGGGAGAAAAAGGGACAACAACGACGGACACGCGGAGGACGTAGAGAACGATGATGAATCTAAATTGATGCCTTCCATTAAGTTCAATATCTCGTTGGACTCAAGAGAGGGGCAAAGCAAATCCCTCTGCACTATT
>JXCR01148922.1:50076-61458 GCA_002079205.1 Phalaenopsis hybrid cultivar
TTTTTTTTTGGTACACAATGTCTCAGTGCCGAGCCAATAGAGTCGCAACGCCGAGCAACGCCCCAACACCAGGAAGATAGTGCCTTAGTGCCCAGTCCGGGTTCAAAACCTGAAAGCATGACACTCCAACAAATGGAAATCAGTGCCTCAATCCACTATTGCAGCGCCACTCGCCAATAACCAAATTTGAGCAATTCTCTGCTTAAAGTTTTTGTTTTGTTGATTGGAGTGTGTTGGATTTTGATTTCTCTTTGTGCCAAGGATAGGAGAGGAGAGTCTCGAATTATTTCAAAATGTGGAGAGGTTTGAGTGTGGTATAATTTATATGATTATTCTTACTTTCTTCATAGTATATTTCTTTGTATGGTGTGACTCTATAGTTTTTTTTTCCGTTCTAAGGTTTTTTTCATTTTAAATCTATTTTTTGTGATTTTCATGTTTTATGCACTTATGCTCAAGGTTTTGTCTCAGATCTCTCGATTCAATTTCTGCGATTTAATATCACATCTCACCCAACAATTTTTAATAAGGATGTGATAATGCAAGTATAGAACTCTAAAAAAGTAAAATCAAATATTTCGCATTGAATTCAGAATCTCCTTCCTGAAAGTCTCATCTATACCTTTGATAACTTGTACAGAAGATCTTTGAAAGAGTAAAATTGGGGATTTTTTGCACAAAAAAAAATTACATACCTAAGAAGGTATCGGGAAATATTTGATTTTAAGAGTTTATGTTGCAGTTAGATTTTTTTTTTGGTTGTTGTTTAAGAATCAAGAGAGAGAAGAAAAAGGTAAAGAGATCTGTACTCCTAAACTTCAACTTTTACATACATATATATATATATATATATATATATATATATATTCTTACCTATAAATGAAAAGGTGTATTTTACCTTTTAANAAAAAAAAAGCAGATTTTAAATCCCATGTAAGCGGAAAAAAGATAATCATGAGCTCATAAATCCAAAGAAATTACCAATTTAGAGAGCTCCCCATCCAGCCAATCCACAAAAGTCAGAACATCATCCATATTTGTATTTGCCGCAGACTGGACTTTATTTATGAGATTTTTTATAAACTCCCCTTTTGTTTCTACATCTGCTTTAATCTATTGAAACAGTTAAAAAACCATGAAAAATATATAAAATCCAGAAATAAATGTTTGAAATAAGCAGCAGTAATTTCAAAAACTTACCGCTAATAAATGAGCAGATCTATTCTGTAGCTCTCCAACTATGCTGTTATGTACAGGACTTGAAGCCTGAACGGAGCCATTTCCATTGGCTTTTACGTCTCTTTTGGTCAAACAATGATAGAACTCCACCAAAGCTGTCGCGTTTTGGATATTGCCTTCGTTTCTAGGAAGAAGACGCAGAGGAGGCGGAGGTGGTGGTCGAGGTGGTGGTGGTGGGGGAGCTTTCAGAGCTGCAGGAGATTGGAGGGGTGTAGTTAATGAACTATTAGATTTAACTTCTGCAAGTTTAGCTTCAGGATTCATGGCAAAGGACTGAATTTGAGAGTCAATGTTTTTTTTATCCGCTGCCTTTTCTCTAGTATTTGTTTGGTCTAACTTATTGACAAAGTTATTCTGTAAATTGTTTAATTCAGAGGGCGCTCCTTCCTTAACTGCTGATGCGGCCTGTCACATCGAGAAGTAGAACTTCAGTGTCAAAATGGAGTTTTTAAACACATAAACTCTTAAGAGAATTTACTTTCATGCTTTAAATGAAAACTTGTTATATATGGTTTTCTAAACTTCATATTTATAATTGATTGCAGATTATAGTTCGAGATTGGTTTATGTAAAAATTTTGCTTATTAACTAGTATAATTCTTTCATATGGAATTAAAGCTACAAGATATAAAGAGAAAAAATAAGCAAACGAGATTTTAGCATTATTCAAAAATTCAAAAACAAAGCAGAGTAAAGACTAGCTTCCCCTAAATTAAACTAATTAGTAAGTTCGACCAAACTACATTTATAAGAATAAATCTTGCCGCAAAAAATTTTAAAAATACATAAAAATAGCACCGGAAATTAATAAAATTCACTAGAAGAAAACATTTATTAGAGAACTTTACTACCTGTACCTGATCAAATCTGTTGAATGCAGCAATCTTAATTTCAGCGGCGGACAAGTCATTAAGAAGTTTATTCTTTTGTTCTTCTAGCTCAACATTAAGGCTCTTCAGCTTCTCAATCTCCTCCTTCAAACATGAAATCTCCAAGTTCATATCTTTCATCAAGATCTCACTCTCAGCTAATCTCTTCTGCCAATCTTTAACCATGGCATCAGGTTCATCCTCACATCTCCTGGAATTTATATCTGATTTTCTCCGAAGCCGGGCATACTTCTCCACCGGCCGGACTCCCAGCCGACTCCCATTCTTCGAATCCTCCACCTCTGTTTCCCTTCTGTAAGCAATAATTTCTCCATCTAACCTCGTCTTATTCGGAAAAATTGATCTTTTAAGCTTCGAATTGGCTAAGGACTCTGAAGAAATTGGTTTTGGCTTGCCTGTTGGCTGTGTTGAGTTTCTGTTTGCTGATTCTAACTTTAGATTCTCCCTAAATTTCGAAACTTTAACACGATTTGAAGGTGATGAGGTTGAAGAAGACGAAGTTTTGCTCTCTGAAAGCTCCTTCATTATTCTGAATTGACTGATGGAAGCTGCTGCTAACAGTTTAATAAGTTAAGACAAGAAGATTGACTTCTCGGAGAAGGAGAGACAAGACCTTGATTTGTGCGCAAAATTTAGGATCTATCAAAGAAGACAAGCGGTCTGTGAATCCAAGTGGGAGCGGAGATTAGAAAAACTGGAAAAGATAAAAGTACAGCAGTTCAATAAAATAAATACGAAGGAAAGGGTTAGTTGTGTAGCATTTATCAGCACTTACATGGTGAGGGATCAAATGGGACAAAGAAAAATAATATTTACGTCAAAGAGATAACAAACCGCACTACGAGTAGCTGAAGCTCTTAAATTTAAAGAAATAAAATAAAATAATATGATTTTTCATCACATATTGCCATCCAAGATTTGGGGCAGTAAATCCAGCTTCATATGGTAACCCAAAGGAAAAAGGAAACAAACCCACAACTAGGGCTGTAACAGAGTGAAGCCGAGCTCGAGCTTAATGTTGAAACTAGTATTATAATAAAATAACAAATTGAATCATCAATTTCGTGATAAATAATAAGAAATATAAAATATAAAACATCATTTTTTTAACATTTTTAATAATTTTTGACTTATAATATAATTTGAGTATATTTTATATTAATTATCTTTTTTTAACGAGGTTGCTCACTAACTAACGAGTTGAGCCGGAGCTAACTTGAGCTTGGGTTGTTAGCTCATCAAGCTCAATTCACCAACCACTTATCAAGCCAACCCAAGCCCGTTCACGAGTTGGCTTCGCTCACTTACACCTACCCACAATAGAGACTATAGTTTTATTTTAGGAGTTTACTACATAAAAGTAATAAATAGAGTAAGAAAATTTTCGACTCAAACTTTAGCATCAGATTTACATTGAAATGGATTAGGGATGGGATTTGTGCCACCCTCTGTCAATGCAAAATTTATGCATCACCAAAACGTTAACGCAAACAATTTGTGTCAAATGTAACGTCAATAAATTTTCAACCAATGCTTATTCAAATCGAAAGAGATTTAACTTCAAAGCCAAATGAAAAGCTCAAGTCATTTAACTCAAAAAAAATATATATATAGCAGTAGAACTATGTTCTCTTACAAAACTAGTAAAAGGAGGTTAAATGATCATCCATGCATTTGGATTAACAACAAAAACATTGCACTTATAGAGACACAAAACATTCACACACCTTAGCTTAAAAAATGTGTGTTTTATCTTACGCATTACTCTGTCCTTAAGTTCTGAATATGGGATAATTACGTGCAAATACATTGATATTTATAAATTAACCACCCAGGTCATTATTTTGAACTACCGTACAATTATTCACTCCTGCCATGATCAAACTATTGAGAATTTGATAAAAAGAAAGTTAATGGTTCGGGTTTTGCCATGAATTTTCATACTTGAGTGAGAATTTGAAAATTCGATGAAATAGAGTGTTTGATTTGTAAATAGCCAGTTTCGTGTTGTCTGTGATTAATAATTCCTCCTCATTAAGTGCTTCAAAGCAAGGACAGTCTACCAAACATTTTGGGTACAATGGAAGATATCCCATCAACAAAATAACAGGTGGAATGTGTGTTATGGAATTAATGACGATGAAGGAGTTAGCAAAGTACAGAGGACCTTTTACCTAATTTTTGAAGGAAGCTAAAACACAATTTTCTACACCAACTCTTCATTTCAATAAAAGGGGCACCTTACCTTCCTTGGCACCAATAAATTAATCTGCGGAATCTATTTTAGGATGTATTTAAATAAGATTTTATATATTTGTGGAGAGAACAATTGTTAAATCTGTTAGGTGAGATGTACAAATTTCAACAAAAGGGGAAGCTTAGCTGTTAAATCTCAACATTCAAATATTTAACAAATTAAAAAATCTCCTCTCCCAACAAATTTTAGATGCTAAAACAAAAAATCAAATAGTTTTATCAGGATTTAGCAAGATTTAGGGGCCATATGATAATGGCTTTAGCAGTTTCAGTAAATTCTATAAAACCAGATTTACTAAAATCATACCAAGAACAGGATTTCTGGGATTTAATGCAAAACTAAGAAATTTTTTAGAAGGAACTGGATTTACTAAATTCTACATTTAATATTGTCATTTTTATTTTTATGTAGTCTAATATTCTCAATTTTTATTGAATAGCACCTATGGACAAACAGCCCATATCGCCATTAATTACAAACCTCCATCATGCGATTCCCACTGAAAATAATAAGTTTCATGAACTTCAACCCTAACTTCAAAGCAGGTGAATTTTCATCAATCTTCCACTAACTTTTGCAATCCATCCACGCTAAAATCAACTATATTTACTATAAAAAATAAATAAATAATCAAATTAATCGAAATCCAATGAAAATACTGCGGGATACACAGTTAAGAACTCTGTTTCCATGAAAAAAAATTCAAAAAAAATACAAAAAATCCACAAAAATAACAAAATTTAAGAAACCCGCATAGAATTTCTCACTTTCGAATAAAATTCATAACAAAAACCCTAATTTCTAACATCGTTTTCATGGAAATTATGAATAAATTACCTGAAGAGAGCGAGAGGAGTGTGGAGGAGGGGAGAGCTCGTGGAAGCTGACGATAGTGGAGGGAATTAACAATGCCTGCCTTTCCCGACTATATATATATTAATGTGCCGTGTGAGGACCGGCAGAAGGTGACGCCCCGGCAATCATGCTCCGTCCATTCGAAGAGTTTGATGTGATGTGCGGCGGGATGAATCCAAGTTGTGGAGCTCCATATCTTATAAGAAATTTTTTTAGAAAAAAAAAATACATAAAAACAAAATATAAGTATTATTTGCTATAAAGTTATAGGTAGATTTATTATGCTTCACTGACACTTCTAATTAAAGTGTTGTATCCGTGTGATACATGGCTCGACACGATTGAGACACATATCGGGCACAGTTGAATTAAATAATATTAAAAAAAGATACACTGTCCCAATTCTACACCTGTCTTAAATTAATGAATTAAAAAAATTTTAAAAAAAATATTTTTATGATTAAAATTTAAAAAAATGCAAAATTTAGGAATGATTTGTATACATACCGCTCAATTCTTATGTTGGACACTGGTGTCCTAAGTTTTGACACACATGTCCTAAATTAACGAATAAAAAAATTCTCAAAAATACTTTTAATAGTAAATATCATGCATTTATTAATGTATTAAATGATTACTTGTTACTTATTATTTATTAGTTATTACATGTTATATTTTATGTTTTAATGTTTTAGCTTTTGAAATTTTCTCCTACAATCCAAGGTCAACTTTTGATTATTGTATGTGGATTAGGAAGAAAGTGGTTTCTTGGAAATGGGCTATATTTTTTGCAGCAACAAAACTATTACTAGGAATAAAAGAAGACTTGGAAACTTGTTGAAGATATGTAAGGTGGAGGAACTGGAGTACCTTGGCATCCCTCGCATCCTTAGGAAGCTAAATTGGTTTTCTTTACAAAAGCTAAAATGGTGTTGGTGCCCCCCACCCTCCTGTTATGAGGAATGCAGTTGATAAACCCTAGAAGCACTGAGGTGGTGCTAAAGTTGAAGTTTTGGTGATTTCCTCCATTCGGGACCACATGGAGCAATGGATGTTGGATGTTAAAGGTATCATTATCGAATGTGATAATTTAAATATTATCAATTTCTTATGGCAAGCTACTATGGGTGATAGAAGGATTGGAAGACTGCAAGATGTTGAAGACATCTCTTTTTTTACTTCGTTTAGATAGATTCTTTTTCAGCATATAAACAAATAGAGGAATATGGTTGCCCATATTTGTGATCAAAAAGCCAATTTTTATTGTTTTTTTTTGTTAGAAATGTGGATAATTCGTATTTTCATTTTTCTTTTGTTGATTTTGACCTAGCCCATCTTTTATCGGGCTAGACATTTTGTTGTTTTTCTTTTTGTATTCATTATTTTAATGCAAATTACAGTTTTTTTCAAAAAAGAAGGTCGAACCATCTTGGTCAATTCCTCCTCCTTTAATTGATTGATTCACATCAACTTCGCAGCCCAACCTGCTTTCTATCTCAATCTCTCCCTTGAGAGTCTTGCAGCAGTTTGGTGTTTCGCTATTGTTGACTCACTATCCTTCTTTTCCTCTGCTCATTGACTAGAGGCCATCTAGGGTTTCGACTTTTGAGTCTTACCATTAGGTGCTCCTCTAGTTCTCATCTCATTTATTAAATATGTTTATTAGTGAAATTTTTCATAAAAAAGGATATCAAATGATGGAGGAAGCATTAGACAGCTGTATTATGAAATTATATGCCTCTGTTTTTCTTGCATCTTAGTTCAACATGGAACCAATAAATGTTGCTAATTTGTTAAAGAGCTTACTATGGGAATAATATTTTGATATTTGTCATTACAATTTGAAGTAAGCACTTGCAAACATAGTTGTCACTCTTACTTTTAACATTTTTTTTTGTTTGTTTTTTTTGCATTTGGATAAATATAGAAGACATTGAGTAGTTTAGTTTCACTGTGAATACTTTAATTTCATATACTAATTTGAGACGTAATATTCAAATTATTTTCATAAATGTTTAAGATATCACCTTCATTCTTCTTAAGGAGGGCTTTCACATAATCATTATGATAATAAAAGACTTCAAATTTTATATGAAAAAATTTTCTGAGTACTAATATGCAAGAGAAATTAGAGTGTCTTACGGTTTGTTTATACTTGTAATTTTATAGAAGTAAAACTATTTTTGCAAGATGCAATATTTGAATTTTGCTACTTAACAAATTTTTAAAACACTAATCTGTGATATTATTGTTTGAGCCTCATTTTTTATTTATAATTGCTCATTTTAAAGCTATTTAAAAATGAATTTTTATGTGTATTGTGAAATATCTATTAATGAAAAATGAGTTATACTGGAGATGCATTTAGAAGTAGTGAGATTTCAACTAACTCAAACGTAGAAGAAAATAAGTCATTGTGGAATCAAGTCACTATTGCTAGGAAAATGATCTAAAAGTGAAGGACATATTACATTTACATGCAACTTTTGTGGCATCACTTATAAAAGATCATATTCAAGACTAAAAGCTCACTTTCTTAAGATTGGTGGTTATGGAATTAAAGTTTCTCCCAAAGTAAGTTCCTCATTAATATGTGAAATACAAAACAAGTCAATGAAACTGAGTTAAGGATTAAAAGGACTCTTCCAAAAGAGATCTCATTACCAAGTTCTCATGAGTCATGTTATTATGTTTTTTAATTCAAATTAAAGATGCTAGTGTCAATGTTGATTCACTTAAAATGAAAGGGCATGAGACTGAAAAAAGAAAAGATGTCGGAGATAGTAATTTGGAAAATATATTTAATATACATATATGAGAACAAATAGATTGTGAAATTACAAGGGTATTTTTTTCAATTGCCCTCCCATTTAACCTTACAAGAAATCCACTAGTGTTAATAGTTATTAGATCAAATTTATTGTAAAGCAAAATTTAATATTGAGAAATTATTTAAACCAAAAAGCACATGAAAAGACAAAACAATTAGTTTAGTATGTAATGGTTGGATTGATTCATAAAGACAATCGCTTATCAATTTTATAACAGTATCAAAATATTCTCCAATGTTTATCAAAGTTGTAAATTGCAAGGGCAAAATAAAGATAAATTTTCATTTCCAATTCGTTTAAACAAGCGATAGTGATGGTTGGTCCTTCAAATATTGTTCACATAATTACTGACAATGCTCTAATTTGTCGGACGATTGGTTTGCTTGTTGAGCAAATATATCCTCGTAACTTTTGGACACCTTGCACTTTTCACACCCTTAATCTTGCCTTAAGGAATATATGTGTTGTGAAAAATACTTAAGCAAATGAGATCACATATAATGAATGTCGTTGGATCATAGTGGTTATTAGCGATGTTATTTTGGTAAAAAATTTTATCATGAATCCTTCTATGAGGCTTTCTATATTTAATAATTTCTCTAATCTAAAAATGTTTGTTGTTACTGAAACTAAATTTGCTTCGGTTATTGTGATGTTAAGAAGATTTAAATAAATTTAAAATGTACATCAAGCAATAGTGATTAACGAAAGATAGTCAGCTATTGTGAGGATGATGTGAGAAAGACAAGATATGTGAAGGAGAAAATTGAATATATTATATCTTTTATCGATCATGTTCATCATATGATTCAAGCTGCAGATAAAAATAAGCCATGCTTACACTTGATTTATAAGATGTGGTATACAATGTTACGTAAAGTGAAAGAAGAAATATAGAAATATGAAAGAAAAATAAATGATGAAAGCTCAACTTTTTGGGGTATTGTACGTATAATTTTGGAAGATATGCAGAGCAAAAGTAATACGCCCCTACATTGCTTAAGTTAATATTTAAATTCAAGGAAAATTTTATGTTTTTGCTTTTTAGTTTACTTTTCTTCTATTAGGTTAGAATCACAAATCTGAATTTTTATGATATTTTATACATTCTTGAATGATATTTAAGTAAAGAATGTCACGAGGAGAATCCTCAACGAGTTTCCTCTCGGAGATTCTAAAATTTCAAATATGAGAAAAGTTTGTTTGAAGCGTTATTTTCTAAATGATGATGAGAGACGACTTATAAATGTGAACTTAGCTATGTTTTGTTGGATATTTAGATGAATTTGAAGATAAAAAATTCTCTTGCGATAGTTGGAAAGTGGATCCAAAAATTGTGGTGGTTGATTCATGGAGCTTCAACGTCTTTACTTCAAACTATTATTATAAAGCTTCTTCGATAAGTCTCCTCCTCCTCATGTTCTGAGAGAAATTGAAGAACTTATTCATTCATACAATCCATGAAGAGAAAAAAAATAAATTCACAACGAGCTGGAAATTTAGTTTATGTGCATACTAACCTTCATTTGTTATCAAGAAATGCTCCAAATAAAATTAAAGGTGTTAGCAAGACGTGGAATGTTGTAGGAGATGAATTTGATAACCTTAATGATACGAGAATTATGCAGATTGCAAACCATTCTATTGATGATCCAGAGTTAGAATATACGATATTTAATGATGATAATAATGGATGTGAACTGTGAACTATAACGTGTCAAAGAAGTCGATCTCCTTTTATTTCTTTTAATTAATTAACATAGTTAAATTTTGATGTATTACAAGATAATATATGTTCTTGTGCTTGCATTTTGTATGTCATAAATGAAAGATATATCTATGGGCTTATTAGTTTTTGAAAGTTAATATTATTAACTATTCTCTTTTATTTATTTAATATATACATATATTTTTAATAATTTTTGTCTTATAATGGTGTGTTGTGTCATATATTTTCAATAATAAATATATCTCGTGTTCATGTCGTGTCATATATGTGTCCCTGCAACATAGAATATTTATTTGCCTTTTTTTATGATTAATACTTTGAAAAACAATATATTAGATGTGGATAATATGTAATTAAATATGAGTACAATTCTAAACATATAAAATTGTTATTTGTATATGTAGTTTTATAATAATAATTTTCTCTAAGAGACGACACTTATTTGAAGTCAATTGTTTGAGGGTGTTCTTCGCCCGTGAAGAAGTTGGTTGAGGGTCTTTTTTTCTGACTATAAGATTAGCATACACTAATTACTAATTTCTAATTTTATCTCTTATAAGACGAACAACCTTAAAATTTGAAAGTTAATCTTAATAAATTAGAAAATAATAAAGAGAATTTACATACCACACAATTAGTTTGTATTTTTGTATCTAATACCTAAAATTAAATATTTATATTTAGAACCCTAGGTGTCTTAAACATATAAATGAATATTTTTGTTGTGATACTAAAGATTTAAGTGCTATGTTTATGTGCAAATATGAAAGTTTAGAGGTTAGGTATGTAAATACATGAGAACTATGTGATGCATTTATAAATGCTTAATAAAAAAAGTAATTTTGACCCTCTTCCAATAAATTATTTTGCTTGATACAAAAATATATACTAAAAATAAGTGCTTCACTTTGTTTTTAATTGAAGATTCATTTTATTATTTAATATTACTTTATTTATACAATAATTTTTATCTATTTATTTTTTTTTAAAAAAAAAAAGACTGATTCCACTTCTTCTGAGTGGAATTATGACTCAGCATTTTAAAAAATAATAAAAAAAAATTAAAGACTGAATATTTTTTTAAATATTATTATATTAATAAAAAAAGTAAGAGATTTATAGTATTTTTAAATGTTTATTTATTTATATTTTATTTTGTATTGAATATTGAATAAGATCACGGACTAATTCTATATTAATCTCACAAAGCAAACATCACATGAACTGTTCATGATGAACAACAACAAAGAATGGGCCCAATGCTGAGCAATTCAAGCCTAACGAGTGCAATAGTGCAGTAGGCCCAAATTAAATAAAAAAATAATTTTGTAATCATTTAGATTCATTGACTCTCAAAATTAGGGCCGTCAAAAAAAACTCTTGTTTGAGAACAGTATGTGTTCGGTTTGTCAATGGGTTCGTGTTTGATTCGTTCGATAAGTAAACAAGACGAACGCGAACAAATTTTTTTCGTTTGATAAGTAAACGAGACGAACGTGAACAAATTTATTACTGTTCGTGTTCGAATTGTTATTGTTCGAAATAGGAAATAATTTAAAATAATTATATATATATATATAT